>LGRX02029577.1:0-66712 GCA_001247695.2 Cymbomonas tetramitiformis
GTCATGTACCTAAGGTGCGTGACATCTGTCATCGAGAGGCCAAGCATATGGCATCGAGATGGCGAAGCAAGACACGTCTTGAAGAATCGTTCTTACTGTATCGTTCTGAAGAGACGAGTCTTCGCTTCAAGCATGCACTGAACAACATGCGAGCATCAAAGGCTATATTTGCTGGATGTGACACACCGTGTGCAGGGAACATATCAACCCCCTATGGCCGGTCTGTGGCCGTACGATGAGGGCTGTGGCCGAGGTTTGGCCGAGGGTGCTTATGCTTGTTGGCCGAGACGAATTGTGTAAAATTTTGAAAATTTCCCCGAAATTTTGAGATTTCCATGATAATGTCATACTTAAAATTAAAATTTTGCGCCTGCGGCGGGCAACTTTTGATTTTGGCCGGAATGGCCGAAACTTGGCCGATGGAAATTTTGAGAGTTGGCCGTACGACATAAAAAGTTTGATATGTTCCCTGACCGTGTGTCACTTCCTGTTATCTGTACTAGTACTCAGTACAGTACGGGTGTCACAGGTTTAGGGTTTCCGGCATAAAGCCGAGACTATCTTATGTTTATCTACACTTATGCAAACACCGAAAGTGAAAGCATTCTGACTGTAACCGAATATATATCCGTAGTTAGATATCTCACAGGTTATGGTGCGCCAGGCACCTTCCACTACTTTTGGTAGCATGATTGGCCAAACGCTTCCGCTTGGTGGGGCGTTGGGGGCCCCATTTGATGGTTGCGCTATGAGGACTCGCGGTTGAGGCGCACGTCGTTACGGAGTGATTGTGTGTGTCGCTGCAGCGTGCCCTACGTGATTTTTTGGATGTCCACGGGATTTTCGGTTTGACTGGAATTGATCACTCTTTGTCGCGGACTTCTTGCGCAACGTGTATTTCGACTTCCGCATTTCTACAATTGGGAATTCACAGTTGCGAACGTTTTGACTGCATTTGCCATTACCACTTCCGCGAGTTCCTCCTCTCCGCGCCATCGCCACCTTACCCCGACGTACCCACCTACAGGATTTTCATCACGAGTGTTTCTTCACACGCTACGCCCCCCATGGGGGCTCACAACCGAATTCGACTAGACACAATTTTTCCCGAGACGTTGGGATGCGCTATCGGCCTACGCCTGCATCTCCGGCAGCGGCTTTGACGGCTCCTGAACGGACACGCGCCGTGGCCGTTCAGAATTCATCATGGGACGTCGATTTAATCAAGAGAACGTCTCGTGACGCCCTTGGCACCAAAGATGCGTCATTCCGAGGTGATGAATCGGACCGCAACGTGCTATGGACGTCGTTGGCGACGTCTTTGCAGTCAGCATTTGAGCTGAAGGACCCCGCCAACGACACCCTCTTCGACTTGGCGGATGCCACCAAGGAGGTCAACAACGTCTACAACGCCATTCTTTTCACGACTTTGGCATCTTTGACGAAACCGCACTCGCCCGCAAGGCGTTGGGTGGACGCTTCTGGACGCGCTTCCCCGCGAGATGGGAAGCGGGCTTTGCTTGAGGTCACGAAGCGACTGCTTCCTCGGGTTCTCCGACCCCTTGGGAACTACGAGGAGTTGTGTGCCATTTACTTCGACGCCAAGCTCGACCCCGATCCTTTGATTCAAGATTTCGACGCCTGCTTGACCGCCATCCGCAACGCAGCCTCTGGTCCGCTCGACGACATGGTGGCCAAGAAGCAGCTTCTCGCGTCCCTCGACCCCATCATGTACGACAAGGTCACCACTCCGCTTCGGCTCGACGTGGACTTGGCCAAGGTCGACCTCGAGGACATCTACGCCCACATCCTCGAAATTTGGGAGAGCGAGAACGGTGCTACCCGCGCGAGGCAGCTTAAGCCGTCGCCTTCGATTCGCCGGCTTTGCTTTACTCTGGTGACGTGAACGTGAAGGACCTCATCATGGAGTTCGAGAAGCAATTGGAGGCCGCCACCTCGACTCTCGTGACGCTCAAGGACTCAATCGCGAAGGACGACGGGCCTCTTTCTGGTTTCGCTGACTCTCACCGCCACCGCCAGCAGGCTGACGGTAAGCGGGGTGTCTCCTTTCCGCCCTCACGTTGGCGGGATGAGCGCAACAGGAGGGACGATGGAAAGTTCCATGGCCGAAGCAATCGAATTGGAGGCTATGGCGGGCGGAAGAGTTTCCGCTTCGCCGCGAACCCGCTCAAGACCGACGGGAATTGGCGGCAGGACCACTACAAGAAGAACTCCGCCCACCACATCTCGTTCCACGTGGCCTCCTCCGCCTTCGTCCCTGAGTGCGCGCGTTGTCCGCCTGGACACTTCCACGACACCGCGAATTGCCTCACGGACGACATGGCGTGCGCGGAGTGCGACTTGGTGACCGCCGACGAGAACGACGAGATTGTGTCCGCGTTCCAGACCGCCTTCGACGCCCAGGACGACGCCACCTTCGCTCAGCTTTGTGGCCGGCATGATCAACCCGTTGTTCGTCACGACGAGGAGCCTTTTACCTTCGCCGACGACAACAACATCGGCCTTCGGGCACAGTACGCGGGGTTAGTCCCTTCTCCGCCCTCTCTCCTTGCTACCCGCGTGCACGAGGTGCGCACAGCTCTTCGTGAGCTGAAGCAGGTTGCCGGTGGTGCTGATTCCACACCACAACATTTTCCCATGGTTCATTTCGGCTCGGCCACGCCCGCCGTGATCGACGAGAGCATCGTGGAGCCTGAGCCGCAAGTGACAATCGAGAGCGGCGAGGACGCGCTAATCTTCCCGAGGCAGTTCATCGACAACGAGCCCCCCTTCGAGCAATCCTTCATGGACGACATGTCTGTGAAATTGGGCTTCTTCGAGCCAGAGCCGCAGGTTTCAGTTCAATCCTTCACCCCCCTGCCTCCGTGCATTTCTTCCACGAATGATTCAGCTAGCGTGGCTGACTCGGAATCTGGCGACGGGGAATTACATGTGGACGCGACACCGCCCGCTCCACGGGTTGGTGGTGTCCGGACGCCGTCAATTGGAGCTTTCCTCACGGCAGCGGCACTGCCAACTCTATTTATGTGTGTGAGCATGTCCCTAATTGACACCGTCACCGCCTTTGCACTTTGTGACGCGGAGATTGCTCCACGGGCGGTGGTGTACGGGCGGTACCCTGCCTATCGGGGTTACTACGCAGTGGACTTCTTCACCGACTTCCCCTTTCTGGACTCTGGACCCGCTGACCCCGACGACAACTTCAATCTGGACTCTGGTTTTCCGGACTCTGACACTTTTAACTTCTTCAATTTGGACATTGGGATTGACAGCACCAACTTCTACAGTGAACTCTGCTTTGTGGACCACTTTCAAAGTGGCCAGAGTTGTTTTGCTGTTGACTAGTAGCTTGCTAGATCACTATTGGGCCAAGATGCCTTCCTGTGTGCACAGCTAGCTAGAGATTTGGGACCGCTCACGGGGAGCCCATTCTTTCCCCCCCACTGTAAGGGGGGGCACGATGGGTCACCCGTCATTCACCCCTCGACCTGTGTTGTCACCAGTCACCGTGTCACAGCTCCTTCGGTTGTCTCATAAAACACTCTGCTCAGTATTTTATATCATCTTAGCACACAGTGAACCTCTGCCCCCTGCCATTCTGTTTCACTGCTTATCTCGATATATATATATACCCTATCATATATATATATCCTATCATATATATATTCTCTCTTCTGTGAGGTTATCGGCCACCACTTGGGGAGGTTTTCACTGGGATCCTTGAGGCCGCACCAGCTCCTCTCGTACAACGACTTCGACGTCCGCACCAGCTTCGTCTTGTCCCGCGTTGACACCAGTCTCCGCAGCCGCATTTTTCCAGCGTTGCCGTTCGCTGGGATTCTTTTTCGCCTTATTGAACCATCTGAGGCCAGGGTCGCACCAGCGCCCTCATCTACAAACACGCTGAGCACTCCACCTTACGTTTTACCTGCCATGGCATCAGCTAGCCGCCGCAGTCTCGGTGACGTGCTCCGCTCTGCGCGTGCGGCATCAGCTTCGCCCACGCCTACGTCATCACCGCAGTCTGGTTCCCAGGCTCATTCGCCGCGTGCTCGCACTGCCGGCCTTGATCCGGTGGTGCGCATGAACACCCTCATCAACAAGCCCGACTCCATTTCGCCCGCTGCCACGTCTGCTGAGTTCCATCGCGACGCCTCGGTCTGGGTTTCTACCCCGGTCCGGGCTTCTCGGCAGCACGAGTACAGCGACCGCATGGACTACGCCTTCAGCTATGGGGAGGAGCTAGTTAAGTTACTCCGCTCCCATGGCTTTAAGCCCCAGAAGGGTTTCACGCTCGACGGTTCCGACGCTGAGGCCGACTTCGCCATTCTGCTCAGCAACCTTCGACACGTGCTGTCCCCGATCTCGCACTTCGAGTACGACAAGCTTTTTGACTTGGAGCACGAGTACCTGGTCTACCACTGGTCCCTCAACGAGCTCCTTTTCAACATCCTCAAGGGCGTCCTCCAGGGTACGGCACTGGCCCTCTTCCAGGAGTCCGCCCGTGTCCACCCGCGTGATGGACGCTGCGCTCTGCAGCGCCTTCGGTTCCATGTCGAGGCCACCACTGACCCCGACACCTTCCGCTTCTGGACGAAGCTGCGGTCTACCACCATCGACGAGACCGCTGACCCTGCCCCCCAGCTCACGGTGTTTCGGGTGCTGGGGGACAAGCACCAGCGCCTGCACCCCTCCTACGACGATGCCGGCAGGGTGCAGGACCTGCATCACGTTCTTGGCCGGTCGGCAGCCGGCTCCCCTCATGTGTCACCACTGTATCTGGTGGTGCTGCGTGAGCTGGCTGCCGGCCACGCATTCACGTTCTCGGCCCTGCTCCTTCGCCTCAGCACCGTCTGGCAGAGCGAGGGCCACCTTGCACGTCTCCGTTCCCCATCCACAGGGTCCGGTGGTGGCAAGCACGCCCCCACCTCTGCATCATTCAACTCCGTGCAGCGCAGCAACATCGTGAAGCCCATCGGCGACTGGAAGCCGTCGCCCCGCGCCGCGGCCTCTATCTCGTGTGGGAAGGTGTCGGCTACCCCTGCGTCACATGCTTCCGCCTCTGGGGGCTCACTGACGCTCACCTCCCCACCCGTGGCGTGTGCCCTTATTCGTGCGCGGCGTCATTTGCCCCCGGGCAGGCACCAGCGGGCGCGCCGGCGGCACCGCCTCGCCCCACGGTTGACGCATGGTTACAGCCGCCCGCGCCTCCTGCTCCCGCTGCAGCGGCCGCCGTGCATTTTGCCGAGGGGTCTCCCTCGCCACAGTTTGCTTCGGCTGACAGCTCTGACCCGGCGGCTTTCACTCTCCGTCTGCCTCTCGATCACGATCCCCCTGGACCAGAGCCCGACGACTCTGCGGGCTACGATGACGACGATTGGCCGGCGCTGCGTACCGTGCCGTGGATCCCGCCCTTTCAGGGCGCCACTTCCAGCAAGCAAGATTGACAAGATTACCGCTTTAGACAAGCTTTAGACGATTAGCCATGACGTGCACCTGCGGGTTGGCACTGCCTTGTAGGTTGGACTTGAGATTAGCCGTGCTAGCCGAGCCGGTGTGGCTCCTTGTCTCTGCATGCTACCTTGCCTGGTGACACCTCATCCCCACGGGGTGAGGTGGTGTCACGGGGAGCCCAATCTTTCCCCCCCCACTGTAAGGGGGGGCACGATGGGCCACCCGTCATTCACCCCTCGACCTGTGTTGTCACCAGTCACCGTGTCACAGCTCCTTGTCTCATAAAACACTCTGCTCAGTATTTTATATCATCTTAGCACACAGTGAACCTCTGCCCCCTGCCATTCTGTTTCACTGCTTATCTCGATATATATATATATATATACCCTATCATATATATATCCTCTCTTCTGTGAACCGCCCTGGCCAAGAGCACAGGCCCCCTCTAGAAACTGTTTCCACCGCTTGAGATGGTGTGTTTTCAGACTGCAACAACCCTGCTCCACCCTAACTTTTCCTCCGTAATAGTCCAGGGTGGTGTGCTGGATGTGACACACCGTGTGTCACTTCCTGTTATCTGTACTAGTACTCAGTACAATACGGGTGTCACAGGTTTAGGGTTTCCGGCATAAAGCCGAGACTATCTTATGTTTATCTACACTTATGCAAACACCGAAAGTGAAAGCATTCTGACTGTAACCGAATATATATCCGTAGTTATATATCTCACAATATTGTCTAGCCGATGCGTCAAGTTCACCTAGTGCTCTCGAGTTCACAACTCGATGGTGGTAACGCGTATGATGCGTGGGAGCGCTAGAGTATATGAGGAGCATTAAGCTCACGCAGACACTTTCTGGTCGCCAGACTGCTGCTTGGCCCGACCAAGAATTTTTCAAAATTTTATTCAAAATATAGGTGAAAATTCAGCACAAAAAAATGTCAAAATTTCGAAAAATATAGGGGGTCCGTTGGGAAAATATCACCCCCCAGATCAAAATTTTAAAGTTGGAATCTCATCGATCAAAATTTCCCTCAAAATCGTCGAAAATCTGACTGTGTCACGGCTACTAGCGTGACATGAGCATGGCATGACATGACATGTCGGTTGTCGGTTGTCGGCTGTCGATGTCGCTGTCGCCGCACTTCGACTTCCCTTCTTTCATTCTGTGTCGACTGTCCCAACAGAACACGCACCTCACACCCGACCGAACCAGGCTGCAAAAACCCATCTTCATCATGCTGGTCGAAGATTATTCTTCAGAGTCAGACTCGGGATTCGATATTTCTGAGCTGGAGGAGAACACCAACACGACAACTCTGCTCCGCCCAGTACACCTACATGACTCATCGGACCGGGAGGACACGCATGACCGCGAACCGAGTCGCTTGGAGCTGGCGTATGCACGTACGCGAGCACAACCCCTTACGAACGCCTTCGACCAGTTCAAGCGAAAACGGAACTCCCAGCAGCATGCGGATGGCGAGCTGCCACAGCAGCCGGCTTTAGCAGCGCACGAGAGAGAAAGGGCGCCTTTGAAGAAACCCCCCTCTGGAACGAAGCGTGCAGGAGGGGGTGCACGCACCACGAAGGAGCCGAAGATCGAACCCTCCAAGCGTATCACCCAAGTTGATGAGAACGCGCCTCCCTGCCTCCCTGCCTCCGTGCCTCCGTGCCTCCGCGCCTCGCGCAACGGCTCGCTTAGGGCTCAGCAGCTCCGAAAAAGGGGGGAAAATTTCATCAAAATATAGGCATGCCAAAAAAATTGGCAAAAAAATAAAGGTGGTACACCGAAAAATGGGTTAAAAAAATATAGGTGATTTAAAAAAACATTCTTGGTTTGGCCAAACTGCTGCACTTATAAACCCACCATATACTCGCACGTTGCTGTTACTGTTCAATAATAGCCGTGCTAAACATTTGGTCCATCCAGGACCGTGACATAAGATGAGATGATAAAATACAGTGAGTGTTTTATTATCGGTGCGAACTGTGAAATGCTGACTGCCTACGTGGCACCTCGGGGCGAGGGGTGAACCAAGAGAGGCTGCTCAACCCCACCTTACAGGGGGTGAAAGTCAGTGTCCCCATGAGTGTGCTGGATATGACACTGTGACCAACAATTGTCACTTGTCACATCCTCTTTCCTCTAGTAGGCTGGGTGACCGTCACCCGCGTAGGTGCGAAACCAACTTAGGTATTCATGTAGACTTAACTTTTATATCAACACACTTTACCGTTTTGATTCCGCAAACCCTCTATCTTAGGGTTTAACTACTTATATAAATACACTACTGCCCGGTACGTTATATATATCTAGCAACTTGCACGATCTGCCACGTGTGACACCTTCCGTTGACCAACACTGGGGCAACTTTGACCGTGATTTCCGGAGCCGTCCGATGTCCAAATTCACTTTTGAGATCGGCTCTCAATATGGCGCACCCCAGTCGATATCGATAGCCGCGAGGAAATTTTCATCCGAGAAATTTTATCTGACCGTACTTATATCCAAAACCTTGTCCACCCCCATCCCAAATGCGGTGGTTGCTGTGACTCGCTCAGAGGACCGAGCCCAAAGACAAAATGGATAAACGTGACCCTCGCGCTCGGCTGGCCGATCGCGAATTCGGCTCGGCCGCGCAGCCGGAGAACCTCTCGCGTCTGGCGTGGGAACAAGAGTATAGAGTTGGTGGCATGCGTTGGTGCAACCTGTACTGTAACAATTTCATTTGCGCGCTCAGGTTCTCAAACGTTTGCCAGTCCGTAGAAACCACCCTCAACCTCACGTCAGTAATGAAAGCAGGCGGTGCGAGAAACTGACGGTGCATGCCTCGCTTGCCTCGCTTGCCACGTTATTTTCAATTTTCGCTTGAAGGGCCGCCAGCCACGGTCATAGAACTTGTATGGCGTGCGTGCATGCGTGCGTGCGTTTGAACGCCCTCGAGAGCGTCTGCCGCTGGATACCTGGGAAATGAATACGCTTGGCATCTCGGGTTCCCTCGGCACAGCGCTTCAGAAGATCGGTAACAGCCAAGGAAGCCTTGCAAACTCCGAGCTCTTCATCGCCCTCGAGAATAGTGAGGAGTCCAATCCTTCTTACGAAGCAGCAGAATCTCAGGCAGCATTTCAAACAGATGAGGAAGAACAGATCGTCTCTTTGCTTTCCCAGAACCTCCACTCTACGCTTCAACTCCCAAGCCCATTCAGAGTTTTGACGTCCGGTGCGATCACCTCGACCAATATAGACCAGCAAGAATGGATGGAATGCCTCTCAGGTGGAGAAGATTCTTGAACAGAGTAATATTGCTCAGCGACGAGGTCCATTAATTGGAGTAACTCGCTGGCGTTGTCATCTGCACATTTGGCTCATCGTGATACAATCCACTTGGCTTTGAGCTGGGCTGCAAGAACTATGATGAGGGTGGCACCTGGTTGTCTGTAGTGCTGCTCACATAACGTGGAGGGGTTTGGCTTTCGGTTGCACGGGGTCCATCCTTCAGAACTCGAACAGCGGCAGCGACAGTTTACGAGTGGCAACTTCCAGGATGCCAACGATGCGCGCGACTGCTTGTTCCGTCTGCAGTACTTGCAGCAGGAGCTCGCGCGCTGGGCGTGCATCGAGCGGCAACAGCGGATGGAATCTGCGATCCAGTATGCTGAGCAGCTCTTGGCGAAGCCGCCCACCTTAGCGAAACAGCTTCACAACTACCTCTGGCCTAGTTGCGAGAGATGGCCGAGCTGCGAGCATCCCGAGGTGATACAATAGCTTCCCTGGCTGTGAAAACATGTTTGCGGTCTTTGAGCTGGGTTTGTGTGCTCTATGGCTCATTCTATGGCTCGTTTCTGCTGCAAGTTTTGTGCGGACAGCTCTCCTGTGTACGAAGAAGGTTTCTACCTGCCAACATAGTCTCGGTGGTCCCAAAACTTCTGTTCGCCCAATAAAAAAACTAGAAGCAGCCTTGTGCACAACCACCTTTGAGCCCACCACCATCCCTCTTTTCTGTTTGCCGGGTTATGATCAACTAACTGAACGAACAACGCATACCATAAACGCCGGTCCCCTTTTGCAACTCCAACTGTATGCCCATAATCACTCCCGAGTTTCTCGTTGCCCCCGCAGCGGAGCTTCCAGTGCGTGCTTGTGTGCTTGTCTTCTGCGAACCCTAATATCCTGTTCCCCACGGAAGATGAACCGGTGCATTTCCACAACTGTGCCATCTGTACGCCCTATTTTCTTGTTCCTTCCTGAAGATAAATTAGCGCACTTCAACGTATTGATCATTTTCATCGCGCCCTTTCCTGTTTCCCCAAGAGGACGCGCCGATGCATTTCACATGTATGCCCACTGGGAACCCTACTTCCTGTTACGGTCGAGATAAAGTGATGCCTTTCCACTTGTATGCCCACTGCGAACCAAATTATGAACCGTAGCCTCCGAACCCCAATCTCCAAATCCCAAGAGGATGATCCGAGGATAAATGGGTGCACTTCTCATTACAGCGACTTCAAAAGCGCATCGGAGCGGCACCCACAGCGACTCAAGTACCGATTCCCTTTGAATGCCTGAAACAAGCGCAGGTGCTACAACGTGAGATGCAGCAAACCCGGGAAGGGAGTCGCTCCTCCACTGCTTCGGCCGCGGAAGCTGAGCTTCTCGATTGGATTCACAAGATGGAAAGCTGCCAGTTATGCAGTGTACAGGACGCACGGAGGTGCTCGTCCCCCTCGGGTTTCTTTGCTTGAAGCCATCGTTGCTTGGTTAAGTTGCGGTCACCCAAATGAGCTGAAAGGGTCTGGCCGACGTGATATTTTGTATCGCACAACACACAGCAGAGGATTCCAGTACGTCAACGTAGGCTGTGGCTAGCATTGTGAATGCTCTTCTTGCCTGGAGGACCGACTGAACCCTCAGTTCTCATTCGATGGCTTTGTCTTCTTAACATCCCCGAGTAAGTCCTGATCCCGACGCATATATTAGCGCCGCTGCCATTACTTCAAGAAGATGCGACACTGAGGATTGTGTGCTTTGAGTAGATGTCTGCAGCAACTAACGAGTGCTCGTGAGTGGGCTCAACCAGTCAGCCCGCGCATCAGGCAGCAGCTGTCACACCTGTGTGCCCAAGCCCAGCACTGTATCAACAAACTCGGTGCGTTCCCGCTGTCACTTGTGAACGATCGTGGGTACAGGGCAATTTCATCTTCACTTGCTCGGGCACTACACAGGCGAGCCATGATCTGTGGTGCGCTGGATAAACCATTACGCACCAGGGTTGCGAGATGCTCTTCCTACTCCTTCCGTGTTGAATACGCAAACAGCTGCAAGAGCTCTACAAGTGCTGTTGTGCCACTCAGGAATGCTGTTGTGCCACTGCCCTGAGGAGGTTGCTCTGTCACACGGCTGATGAAGATTCATCTGAAGGCTGCAGGCCGTATTCCTCCCCCCCCCCGATTTGCAGGCTGCAGGGCATCTCCCCCTCTGATTTGCTGGTAGAAGGCCGCAAGGCCCCCCTCTTTCATTTTGCAAGCTGCCAGCAGCACCTGCCCCCTGCTCTGATTTGCCCTCCCATCCACCTGCTGACCCTGTGCCCGCCCCCCAAGTCTACCCCCACAACCCTCCCAACTGCCTTTCCGCTCGTCCTCCCAGCCCTAGACTCCTTCGTGACACCTCCGTCCGCCTTACTGAAGCCCTGACTTCCCCACAGCATGAGATTTCCCGCCGTCTCCTCCCTCCACACCCTACTCCAAGCACCGACTACGGAGCCTCCAGCCCCCCCAACAGCTCTCATCACTCTGTGCGACACGACTGCAACAACAAGTGCCAGTCCCTCTGAACGCCCCCACCCACCCAGCCCTTTTGCTCCCCCACCGTAAATGACACATGTTGCCTGCACCCAAGGGTGGGCTTCCATCATCGGCTCAGGGGACTAAGGCGGACTGGAGTACTATATAGGAACCCCGGGCCAGTAGGGAAACTCGGCTCCCTGGTCTCGTTGCAAAATGTATGCTGCCTTAGCCATCTTTGCGCCCCCTGCGACAAGAAATTCAACATTGGGTCCCACGCCTGTACATCACCGGGAACGGTCCCCTACGGGTGGTCCCCGTCCGAACGGCCTCCACAACACACATCTTGAGCGATGCTATGATTACTCACCGTCCACTCACAGTCCATCTGCCCCCCGGCTTTTTATTTGCAGGCTGCAGGGTGTATCTGCCCCCGGCTTTTTATTTGCAGGCTGCAGGGCGTATCTGCCCCCCGGCTTTCATTGCAGGCTCTAGGGCAGATCTGCCTTCCCCCTTCTCATTACAGGCCGCAAGCAGCATCCGACCCCCCTCCCCGTTTCATCTGCAGGCTGCATCTGCCAAGCCGCCCCCCCTCACTTGCAGGCTGCAGGCTGCATTCTTGCCCCTCACCCCCTCACCCCCTATCTTCACTGTCCACGAAAGAGTGCTTTCACGAAGGGCTCCCCATCTTATGTTCATGGGAGTGGATGCATCGAAACGAAACAGTCCGTGCATGCGATTCTCAGCCTTCGTAGGTTGTTCCAGCGCATGCACATACGAATATGAACTTGGTTCCGCATCCCCGTCGCGCAGACCCAAAAACCATCCTTGCCCCGCACAGACGGAGGGTCGGCAGGAGCGAAGTGGTTCTTTCGTTCTCTCGCCATGCAACTGCATCTCTTTGATGCAGGCAGCGCTACCCAGAGTGAATGGTTGGATGTGGCTGGTGGGATTGAGCAGGAGAGCAGCTGCATCGTCACATGTGGCCCAGTTGTCCTGATGGACAGTGGCCCCTGTGCTCGCATGTGCAGGCGCTAAGCCTGCCCCCACAACACACAGGTGGCTGCTCCCACCCGGCCTCCGCTCTCCCTCCCCACAAGCTGTACCAGGATGCGGGATTCTGCTGCGGGATTCTGCGGCGTGTCATGCGGCGTGTCATGCAGCGGGCGCACCCTTTGTAGCTGGGAATGTCCAGCTGCCTAGCGCTGTGCAGCTTTGCATGCCCCGGTGCGATGAGTGTGTTTCAGGTGGAGGATGACAGTGATGCAGTGACCACACGCTGCACGCCTTTCTGCGCCAGATTGATTCAGCTGCTCTCTTCATCAGAGGGTGTTTCCAGGAAAGCAGCTCTTCATCAGGGTGTTTCCAGGAAAGCAGCTCTTCATCAGGGTGTTTCCAGGAAAGCAGCTCTTCGCTTCGCGTTCCTGGTCATTCCAGAAGCTGATGCGCTAACCTCAACCATGGAATGAGTCCGCACTCGATTCCGGAATTCAAGCTGCCACGCGCTGCTCGCCTCTTGTTGTATGGCCTCACAAATAGTGCTCCGCAGTAGGTATAGCATACAACACCCCCAGTAATGGTATGCTAGCCTTCACTTCGTCGGCCCATGCTATGCTGGATGTTTTTGTTTAATTCGTTATGGGTGCTTACGTATCGAAGCCTGAAATGGATCGGAGGGTATGCAGCGACCCTTGCTGCAGAAGTATCCGGTTCACCTATGGTGGCAGTGGGTAAGGCCCCACCATCGAGACCTATTTCTACCGGACGTGCACTGATGGAGCACGCGGTTGACGGTGTGCCACATCTTACGGCGCTGGCCCTCACAGGAAGCCCTCCGTCCTTGTCTTCATCAAGACCTGGTAAGCGCGAGCAGCGCCGCCGCAGATCAGAGACTCCTCTGAGCATCCCCACTTAGGAACTCCGGAGGAGTGCTTCGCCTGCTGCTTCAGATACATCCCGGGGATCATTTTGATACTTTTGGGTCGAGTGGACTCTCCATCACTGCAGCACTGCGATTGTTTTTGGCCAAGAAGGTCGCCCCAGTGCATGCCAGCAGGCTTGATCCTTCTTGGTATGCAGGCGCTCGACTGAAGATGCCTCAATCAGCAGCAGCCTATGAATGCCACCCTATCCAAGCGCAGGCGGTATTCTCCGTCGCCTCACATTGAATGTTCGGTGAAGCTTGTGCCACGTGGCTGTACTGCATGTGATGCTGAGTGCTGTCATGCGTCACGCCATGATGTGTTGGACCAAGCAGCACAGGGATTAATTGTTCGCGAATGCTGTCATGTGTCATGCACTCTTATGCTACTCAGTTATGATCACGCTTCGCATCAAAGCATGATGCCACCGCGATCCATCATATTGCACGATCAATTGAAAGAGCAGCCACCAATCGCAGCAGTTTGTACGATTAGGGAATCCTTCTTAACACAACTCATGAGAATGCCCGTCAGATTGCCATCCTTGAAGTCGGAAAGGAAGTGTATGTTGACAGCAACAAGATTAAAGCCGTTCCCATATTTTTGCAGGTTTGCTGCTACTTTGCACGTGGACAGTGCAGGTATGCGGACAAATGTCGTTTCCGGCATGAAATTCTCTTGCTAAGCCAACTGGCACGTAAAGGCTGCTCATACGGCAGTGAATGCAAATATCATCAGCCAAACTTACCGGAGCCTTGGTACAACCATCGGGGGAAGAGCTAGTCCTTTCCTATGGCACTCAGTTTTTTCTGGCACCAACCCATTCACTGTATGCTCTATCCAGATTTTGGGAAAGGACACGACTAGAATGAACTGATGCTAGAATGAACTGATGCTCAGCACGTTGACACACCGAATCTCTAGTATTGTAGCGAACGACCTAATGGATCATGATCGATGTTGTTAGCATGAAAATCACGATTCAAACACCAAGGGGTGGTCCTCAATTAGGCAAGGCCCAATGCCAATCAATGCCATGCATGATGTACACAACTCTGTACTAGGTTCGTGACGAATCTTACGCAGATGACTGATGGCCGTCCACGATGCCACCAGATACATTAGCAAGAGTGATGCGGTGACTACGCGGATAATTCCCTGCATCGCCTGTACGGTATTGTATAATATCCCTCAAAGAATACTGTCAGCATATCGAAATTAAATGGTGCTTCAAGGACATATAAGTATACATGGTAATATATGATATAAGTAGATATATGGAATAGTCGCGCGGTGACAAATTGGTACATTATACAACATACAAATGAGAAGTTCATAACGGATTCTCTGGCTACCGTTCAAAAGGTGTGCAAGTCCCCTTTTTCGACTTTCAAAGGCATTTTCTTGGGAAATCCGAGAGTGAAAACAATTCACAGCGGAGAGTGTTTTTTTCTTAAGACTCGAGAGTGTTTATTTTTTTTGACATCCGAGAGTGAAAACAATTTACAGTGGAGAGTGTTCGTTTCTTAACATTCGAGAGTGACTTTTTTTTGGACTTTCAAGGGCATTTTTTTGGGACATGCGAGAGTGAAAACAATTCACAGTGGAGAGCAGTGATTTCTTCACACTCGAGAGTGACTTTTTTTGGACTTTCAAGGGCATTTTTTGGACATCCAAGAGTGAAAACAATTCACAGTGGAGAGTGTTTTTCTTAACACTGGAGAGTGACTCTTTCGACTTTCAAGGGCATATTTTTTTGGACATCCGAGAGTGAAAACAATTCACAGTAGAGAGTGTTTGTCTCTTAACACTCGAGAGTGATTTTTTTTTTGGAATTTCAAGGGCATTTTTTGGGACATCCGAGAGTGAAAACAATTCACAGTGGAGAGCGATTTTTTCTTAACACTCGAGAGTGACTTTTTTTGGACTTTCAAGGGCATTTTTGGGACATCCAAGAGTGAACACAATTCGCGATGTTGTTCTGACCAAAGAGTGAAAACATGTCACAGTGAATTCTGACCAAAGATGTTTTCGTGTAAATCGTGCGAAAACTTTGTGTATTTGTGCGATCAATCACCACCAATCTTTGTGAACAAATACTCTAAAGTCTCTAAAGTTTTTCGATAGTCAAAAAGTTCCTTTTACTTATTCTTGCAAAAAAAAATCAATTGCGCCAAAAAATAAATCAATTTTTCTAGGTGTAGGAGTCTCCTCTCTCCAGCTCTTCTCTTCTCCTATCTCCTTAATCATTTGATACCTAATGTTATACGACCGCACGAGTATGGTTTCGATCCTACGGGTATTTAACTATTCGGGATATGCTTTCTATATCGGGTGTATGCTTTCAATACAAGGTAGCGGTTTCGGCTGTTACTTTTTTCTTACAAATATCATCTTACTTTTCAGATCACAGTTCAATTGTCTTCTCCGAAGCTGGCAACACTTGAGTCCTTATGCATCTCGGAACTCATCTCGGAACTCAACTCGGAACTTACTGTACTCTTATACTCCATACACACACTCTAGAGCCTCACACTCATATCGGTTTTCTACCGTACTTCGTAACGAGTACTGCACTTTTTGTACTTAGCCGTTTTTGCCCATTTACTTGCGTTTCGGGCTCTTGTGCTCGCCTCCTAGCACACTAGGAAGGTTGCTAGATATATAACTGGGTAGTGATATAACTATATAAGCTGTTAAACCCTAGGATATGGGTCTCAGGATCAGAACGGTAAAGTGTCTCGATATATAAGAGAAGTCTACATAAATACCTGACTGAGTTTCGCATCTACGGGTGACGGTCACCCAGCCTACCAAAGGAGGTGACATGTGGCAGTTGGTGGTCACAGTGTCACATCCAGCACACCACCTAGAGTGGTGACCGGAGCTAAGTGTGTGAAAACACGTAACAAACTTTCTACTTAACTTCGGAACGAAACACGACACTACTGGGGGCCTGTACTCTTGGTCAGGGCGGTCCCATGTCATAGTAGGCAGCAAAGCAAGTCCACTGTACAGATTTAGTTAGCACCTAAAACCCTAAACATAGCTCAATGCCGAGCTCTTCTGCACATCTAGTAAATGCATGTGATGACTAATTCCTAGGCAAACATGGTGAAACAGACCGCTCAGCCACTAGAACCCGGCTATACAGTACGACCAGCACGAAGCAGAGCCACGGTGCCGAGCAAGTGCGGTCCCGGAGTCGGCGGTGAATCATTCGTGGAAGAAAATGACAGAGTAATTGATGCCGGCATGTCGATTGAAGACGCCCCCCCTCCTCGTCCGTAGTTGGCCCTGATGAATAGTCAGGCGACGGTGGGGCATCGGAGAGAGGTGGAGGGGGCGGGTGAGTCGGGATGCGTACCCAGCCCACGGCGCGAGCCAGAAACCCTGACGTGCGCGATGTCTGCCATATCGCCTCGGCGGGATCGCATCAGGTGACAACTCGTCAAGCGGTCCCCACTCGATCGGAGAGCCGGCAGGCGGTAGTGTCGTTGGCATTGCGGCTGCCGGGGCAGCCCATCCAGCACCACCGACCGGTGGAGCCGTGCACACATGCTCACTAGCACCACCGACACCGGAAGCGGTGAGCGGTGCGGCAGTAGCACACATGATGAAAAGTGCACACACCAATGACGATGTGAGGAAAGAGCGGCCGAAGCCAGCGACAGGTACCCCACAGCCGATCCTGGCGGGCGGCTGCTGAGGGGCAACATCCTCGTCGCCCGTGTCGCCGGTGGCGTAGCCGTCGCCGCTCTCGTGTTGAACGGCGGCGGACAGCATGTTCATGTGAACGTACGGCTCGGGGTCGGGCGCCTCCACCGTGAAGCCTGCATTGTTGATAAAATCTGCAAAGGTACGGGTGACTGGCGGCGGCATGACAGGGGTGCGAGTCGGGCGGACCTGTCCATGCCTCCCCGGAGCTCACATACGCGGCGGGGGAAGGCTCAGCCGCCGCGGACACCACCGGCATGTCAGCGGTGAAGGTGTTGATGTTGAGAGCGTCGGCGTCGATGTGTCTCGCGATGTCCGTGTACTCGTCGATGGCGGACACCCGAGGCACTCCCCGTCGTCCTCGCAGAAGGAACACTACGCGGAGATGTCAACGATGATGTCGGGCTTGCCGCCCGCCAGACCGGAACGCAGAGCGCATCGAACTCCTCGGCGTTGTCGTGATCAATTGCTTGCTGAAAACGGGCGGCGAGGACTGAGTTATCGGCCTCCTCGCTGGTGAAGGAGTAAGCCAACAACCCATTCCTCCCGCCGTTCGGGCAGTCACCGTGCCAGTGGCGGGCGAGCCCCTTCGCGCACACCGCATTTTGGCAATACGGGACGGTGACACCGGTGTCGCGGTGGAATGCCGCCTTCTTCGAAGTTCCCTGCGACCAATTCCCCCCAGTGGCAAGGGGCTTGGTAGCGAACCTTGTCTTCATCCTACGGTCCGGCTTGCCCGCACGCTGGGCTAGGGGTTTTTTTGGGAAGAATTTTAGAGCCATTTGGGAAGAATTTGACATTGGTTCTTTTTGGGAAGAATGATGAGAACTGACTCATGCGTGCGTGCTTATACGTGACACTGACGCGCATGAGTCGCCGCACGGTGGGATTTATACTGGCCATACCAGCCTGAAAAGGTCCAACGCAACGCAACGGCAAACTCTCGCTATAGCCGATGTGGCGCAATAGCAATCACATCTTGGATACATTACGTGATACATTAGTCACGAGAGAAACGTTGGAAATGTAAATTCATTAATCTTCACCGTGAACTGAAAATGTAGCAATATCTGCATTCAATCGTGCGTACCCGCGAAAAAGTCGCAGTGGGGTACGCCACAATGGGGTGTATGGCATATGACTGCATTTTTGTACGGTATGTCATTTTGAGACGCAAAAGATTTGGTTGGTTTTTGACAGATTCACCTCGCGGCATGCGTATGATGCTCGCAGTGTCACTGTCCCATTTTACAGCAGATGTCGCTTTGAGCATTTTGCGATGTACAGATGCTATTTGTTAACTATGCAATTTCAACTTAACGCGGAACGCGCTCTCCCTCGCAGTGAGACCCTGTACAGCCAGGCGAAGATTTCTAAGATTATGTGTTCATCTAAGTAACTTATTCCTATCTAATATTATCACAGATTTCTACTGAGTCCGTGGGTATCCGCATCGCGGAGAATGATAACCGCTTTCGTTACTTTTGGAAGTCCCGAAAAACCTAAAATCCCGCTCACTATACCCACATGCACGCGCCGGCCCTTAGCGAGATTTGTGGTTGGCCGTTCAGACTGTACGAAATGATGTTGAAAGATAACACATATGACATAATATTTTGGTAAACGGTTCCCTCATCCGCTGTGCATGCTTGCTTGCAAGCGAGCGCGCGGATGAGGGACGAAACCCTAGCGGAAACGTGGACGCGGTGGACATCCGCGTTTTTGCTAGGGTTGACAGCGCGCTGTCAGATGCTAAAAAAGTGTTTGCTATGCGTATATGATATGCGCGGTACGCTTGTGCTATGCATGATGCTTTCATGCGGTGCGTATGTCGAGCCTTTCACTCGATGCGTGCCCAATGACCCCCTCCCTTGCGCGGCGTCCCAGATCCCATAATGTGCACGGATCTCGCGCGCGCAAAAAATGTGTTGTTCCTAACACGCCCAACAATAAGTATGCTAAGTTTCGATGCTTGAGGTCTCTCTCTCAGACCTCTACCTCACGCTGCTGGAAAGTGACTTACGGGGTCACGTAAGTCACTGTCCAGCAGCGTGAGGTAGACGTCTGAGAGAAAACCCCTGAGCGGACAGAGGTTTGTTCGACGTGCGTGAGCACGTGACGGAGCGGAGGCTAGACACGTCATCATACCACGGATATACGAATGGAAAATATAAAAATTAAATTTCACCAACCAATATTTTGGTGAATATAAACCTTTGGTATATACACTACATCACGGCCAGATTATTGGCTGGGAAAAAATGATTCCCGCAAGACTTTTGGTTATTGGTCATCCAGACCACAGGCTAACATGACCTGGAAGCTATCTTCCTGGAATCGTAAAATGTTTATAAATATATATGGTATTTTGTCTATAGTGTCACTCGACTGTCACAAGAGAGGGAAATCAGATTTCAACTTGAATTGTCCAGTGTGCCACACACTCATACGCGTGAATATATGTCGCGTGCGTCACGCATGAGTCATTGTCAAAAATCTTCCCAAAAATGACCCATGTCACAATTCTTCCCAAATGGCTCTAAAATTCTTCCCCAAAAAGACTTTTTCCCCCCGGGCTCACGCGGGGTGTAGCCGCGAGGCGAAGGCGTGGACTCGTCGGAGGCTGTGAAGGCGACCAATTGTCGTTTTAGGTCGAGGACCATGGTCCGTAAGTCCGCGAGTAGAGCGGAGTCGGGCTCGTCGGCGGCGTGCTCGTCGCGCTCCATGAATTGTCGTCCGCGCGAGTAGCGGTGTGCAGAGGCGGCGTCGGTGCCCGCCTTCACGTGTGTGGTAAAGCATTCGCGAACCCATTGTTGAATGGTGAGGAGGTCGTGAGCGGCTCGTTGGTCATGAAGAAGACGCCGCGAAACCGCCGGCTGGTAGAACTTCTTGTCCAACGGCCGTATGAAGAGGGACTGCCTGACGTCCTCATCGTCGAGTGTTGCCCTCGTCCGTGTGGCCTTCAGCGCGGCGTTGAAGTCGCTAATAGCATCATGGGGATCCACCTTCGCGAGAACGCGAACCCCTAGCATGTCGGACTGCCCCTGAAAGGGCGCATCGGAGGGCAACATGCGGCGTGCGAATTCCAACAGAACCCGCTTTCCGTCCGACGGGAAAGCGGAGTTCGATGAATCTATCCAGTCTGCCGCTGGTGACGTCGGGTGAACCAGCAGCTCGAGCGTGGAGAACAATATATCGTTCGCCTCCACTCGAAGTGGCAAGATCGCGTCCTCCAGCGTGAACAGGACAGCAAAGCCAGTGTCCTCAGTGACAATTGAAGTCCGCAGCGCGGACACCAGTCTGGCGAAGATCGCGGAGGCATGGGACTCGTTCCCAGAAAATCTTTCTTCTTTGGACTCGAACAACTTGCGCTGGACGGCCTTGTAGACCTTGCCGTCGAAATGTTCTCGCTGAAGGGTGCGGACAGCTGCAATAAATTTAGCCCCCGCTAATTGGCAGCCGGTGAGGGCGCCAAAGGCGTGTGCGGCGTGTTGGCATATCGTGCTGCCGCTGAATAAAAAATTGTCGCTAACGCTCGACGGTGTGACGCCATAATAGAGGTCAATCTGGTAAAAGCACCCATCGTGAGGAAGGACTGAAGGGGCGGAGGGAGGCAGTGAAAGCGAGAGGAATGTCAGTGAGGGGCGGCCAAGAAATGCGTAGGGTCGTCGATACAGCAGCCGAAAGAAATCGCGGAAGTCAGAAGTCGTGTGGTAGAGGCGGCCAATACGTAACGATGTGGGATCCAACCAGTAAGCGTAAACCAGTCCCACGTTAAATCCCGTAAAAAAATCGTCGCAAGGTACCACGGCGTACTCTAAATCAACCCAGTAACAATTAGGCCATACCCGTCACTGCCGGTGCTCTCACGAACGGAGCGCCTCACTCCGCCCCAAGCGTCCGGACTTAGCCACTCATAGTGGCAATCTCGCAGTGGCTAAAGAAAACGTAAAGTGGGGCCAAACCTGCTAGATGTATAACTGGGTAGTGATATAACTATATAAGCTGTTAAACCCTATGATAGGGGTCTCAGGATCAGAACGGTAAAGTGTCTCGATATGTAAGAGAAGTCTACATAAATACCTGACTGAGTTTCGCACCTACGGGTGACGGTCACCCAGCCTACCAAAGGAGGTGACATGTGACAGCTGGTGGTCACAGTGTCACATCCAGCAAAGGTCATTTCGTAACGAGACTTTTTACGAGCACTACTATGGGGTAATATCAACATTTCACCCGAAGTTAATCGTAGCCAATAAAAAATGGTTATGCTATATTTCTTTGCATATTTCGTCAGAACTCAAGAAGCTGTGTCCAATGAACGAAATGCCATATTATTTCATCGAGTCCTCTTGAAGATATCGGCAGTGGAAGTTCAAACTCAAGCTCAACAACGCCCAAAGGAGCCCAAATGACATTTAAAATGAACTTATTTCATTGTGGCCATTTCCCTGCAGTGGGGGACGATGTAAAGTGCAGGATTGCTGTTACCCCCTGACAACCGCAATGGTTAGTGCTCATAACATACGAGTTGTTATTTTTCATAATTGCTGTTCGCGCATGCGCTCCCAGCCGTTGCGCCCATGGTGACCGTTCATTGCCTGCCGGTCATCGCAACGGAAGAGGCAATGGTCTTTTCTGACAATTTCATCGTTGATGTGGTTTACAAGTTTTTGAAATAATGATTTGATATCATTCTTCATTCACTCCTCCCGACTCAAGTTGATTGGGATTCCCCACCCCGCTCTGCTCATCATCCAATCGAATGTGAACATGCAAGTGATAGACATTGTGTCCGTTTGGTGTCAAATCAATACAATTACAGCAGTACTACATTGTGTATTCAAGTCATTCTTCACTTGCTCATGGCCTTAACCCATTTTCTCGGCCACACGAGTCTTGGCGGTTTTCATTGTAATTTCAAAAAATGATCGAAGACAGGTTGAAAAATGCCAAGTTAGATCAACCCCCCTCCAATTTAAGGAGAGAGAACAAGATGCACATGCAATCACAGGTCAAGTTTTGAGATAGGTACCTCAAACAATGCATAGGAATCTTGTTTTTCATGCCAAACAAGGAAAATACAAGCGCCTCTCTTTGACTGATAGGTCATTGCTCCGACAAGAACATAAAAAACCAAACATTACTGTATCGGATGCACATGCGTAATATCTAGGTTTACAGCGTATCCACTTCGGACTCTCCTACGTTGAGTCAGGCACCAGCCTACGAGTCAGACTCATACTCGGGATCATAGTCAGAAGCGCGTACAGCACGAACATGCTCATGCCTGTAAGTGCGTCCGCAATCCTCACAGGCCCAACATTCCTCCTCCTCCTGCATGTCACACCCAGTCACCCTTAGCACAACAGCAAGTGGACGGTAGGAGCGGATCGAACTTCGAGACGGTGACGCCCACCCGTGCTCCTGATTGGGTTTGGGGTCTGGGTGGCAATATCTGTGCACCTCTTAGCAGGAACAGTCTTCGATAGCCGTCTGCTCACAGCTCAAGCGTCTATATCAAGCAAACTGAACCTCGCAGCAAAATTCTCACCTGATCATCATCACTGTCAATGACTCCGGCTGTATATCCCGGAAGCATGCCGGCCTGTGCCAGCCACTTTTGAGCGAGAGTTTCGTCAAAGTCCTCCGTCCCACCACATGGCATGAGCCCAGGTGCCTTTGCCTGCGGCCCCAAAGCACATGAAGGTACCTGAGGGTCGGAAATGCGAACCTTCGAGGACACTGGGGGCACAGGGTTACAAAAAGTCGCTGAGCACGGACTTACGACGACTGCAGTCTGCAGGAGGAGGGTGATGACGATAGCACCCTCGTGGAAGGTGGGCATCCCAAAGCTTGCGTAGGGTGGGGAAAACTGTGTGCTCTGGGGCGGAATATTATGGCGCACTCTGGAAGTGTTAATACAGCGGCACAAACCATGTGTTCCCGTAAACTATGGAGCGCTTCTTGATAGGACTTTGGGGATGCACCAAATTTCACGTGCGTACTGGAGGATCAAGGCTGTGTGTAGCCGCCCTTCGAGCCGAAAACAAGCGCGAGACAGTCGGGCCGAAGTGCCTTTGTTCTCCCGGGTGGCGGCGAACCGGCTGTATCACGCCGGGGAGAGGTATCTCTACAGGTGGGTGGCGGCGGACCGGCTGTACCCCGCCGGAGAGAGGTGTCTCTACAGGTGGGTGCAGTGGCACTCACCACAACAACCCCTCCACGAAAACAGACAAGCGCGGGCAAGGCCACATCTAGGGTTTTGAGCCACTCTGACTTCTTGTGAAGCGACAGCCGCGCAAACTTGATCTTCACATAACGTGGCGCCAGCATGTCGAGGAGTTCGTCAACACGGTCGCAGACCTGCGCGGGTCCGGTTCCAAAACTTGAATGCGCAAAAGTAGAAACGAGTTAGAAGTGCACGAAGGTGAACAAAAGGATATGGTGAGCGGAGCGGAACAGAGCGCGTGGCGTGGCGGGAGAGGAAACAGCTAGGAACCCTGTGCGCCACGTCACGGGGGGAAATGCGGACCTGCGTACGTCTCTCAACTGTTATTTGTGGCTTCTTGAAGTGTGCAAGCTATAAGGACCGCAGCTAAAGCTGCCGAACAGTAATGCATACTATACCAAATCATAGCGTTGAATTATAAAGCATGAGTAAACGCTCATATGTTTCGAAGCTCAATATCTGTGAGTTGGGCATAAGGTAGTCGTTGACTACCTCTGCTCCCTGAATGTAAAAGTGACATACGAGCATGTCTGCGCCGTGGTCTAGCTCTTCCTGAAGCTGATTTTCCTTTAACTGAGGAGGAGCATCCCCAACCAGGTGTGCAGTCAGACAGCAGAATATTAAACCGCATATCCTTGATAACACCTCGTGACTCACGTCTTCGTATCTCCTTTTTCAGTCACGATCCACGAACATTCAAAAGCGACTTAGGCACATATATATCCATATTCATAGCCTTAACCTTTTGTTTGAAAAAGAATATGAGGAAAAAAAAGTAACACACCTCTCCACAAGTTCCATGTCCTTGTCTTTGCAGTTCAGACGTTCTCGAGACGGCTTGTTTCATTTGCTCGAGCCTTTGCTGCCTAAGGTAGTTGAGATCTGTAGAATACACCCTTGGGTCAGGACCGTCTTGCCCGCTTTTCATATCAGAACCGCATAGGCTTAGTCGTCCCAAGTGTGGTGCGTACAACAGCGCACCTTCGTCTGTATCATCGTCAAGACTATCCAGATCGCTTTCGTCTTCCACTGGTTGGCATTGCATCTAGAGCACAGGGACAAGCCAGATCAGATATGAGCTTTGCACATTTTAAGGTTAAACGAGGATATGAAATACCCGTGGATCGAAGAAGTCCGGGGTCGCTCTATTGGTCACGTCATTTTTGCGAAGGACCTCCTGCCAGTCCCCAGGAACCCAAACCAGTCAAGAGTTTCCAAAGGTTCGACAAGTCTCGTGACAAGGACTTGCGTGACCACAGAATCTTCGTGTTACCATAGTCTTATTGAAAAATTCAAGTTCTCGTTTGTCCTTTGCGCAACAGGGATCAAGACACTCATCCAAGTCGATCTCATCTTCCTGCGGGTATGGTTCAGTAGTTTCGCGCTCCCTAAAGAGTCCTGACGTACTCGGTGGTTGGAAGATCCCGTCAGACATTTGGAAGAGAGTTTATATATTCGAATATCGGGGAAGAAGGAGACAGTATGTGTAGCAGACAACAGAATCTACCGATAGATAATGCAGGAGCTTCTTTGTAAAGACACAGTTGTAAAACAGTTACTATGTCACTTTCCTCGCACACGGATGGGCACTACGAAGTCAGCAGGGAGTGCTAAATTATACGGGAATATGGAAAGTTGAGAATTATGTTGCTGCTGTATCTTGTGGGTGGTTTCAAAATTACTAATCAGAGGATAGGTGCAGGTGTTGAGTAGCGTTGGGGTCTTGGTTTCTAAAAGAACGAAAGACTTTATAAAAAACAGGAACAGGCACAGCCGAACACGTGCGGTTGGATGTAGAGTTAAGAGAAAGAGTTCTGAGTTGAACAGTTCATCTATCGTCTGGCTTTGTCTATCGTCAATCGGG
Source organism: Cymbomonas tetramitiformis (assembly GCA_001247695.2). Classification (NCBI taxonomy): domain Eukaryota; kingdom Viridiplantae; phylum Chlorophyta; class Pyramimonadophyceae; order Pyramimonadales; family Pyramimonadaceae; genus Cymbomonas; species Cymbomonas tetramitiformis. Next base: position 24,996 of record LGRX02029577.1, read on the forward strand.
TGACTATCGTATCGGTATTTGTACTGTCTCAGACGAGAGTGTCAAGTGTGACCTATTACCACCTATTTCGCTGAATTCCCCCTGTGTGGTAGGTACCCTATCCCCATGTCTTGTAAGACATGGGGATAGGGTACCTACCACACAGGGGGAATCGCATCGCATGTCTTACCACCGACCGCTACCGCCGAGACGGTTTCGCTAGCTCACACGACAGATCGACTCACGTCAGTCGAGTGACATGACAGTTGTGTGAAAAAATTCGAAGTGTTCTGATTTTCCAAGTCGAAGTGCCTGCACCAAGAATTCTGATGCTAGCGGCCACGGGAGTCAATAATTAATTGCTTAGAGGAGATAGCAAGGGTGTTCACTTAATTGATCAGGCCTTGAAGGATCGTGTTGGTCCAATTGTGTTGACGCAGAGATTGACACGTTTATCATAGGATATCATATTTTCAAGAGCTGTCCCTGGAAACAATTCAGTTGAAAGACCATTCGTTGGCATGTGGCAGCTCGGTAATATGGTATTCCTGGCTATTCAATACGTACAAAATTCTGACCATAAAAACACCACTTCACATCTGTGACGTTTCAAAAGAAACTCCCCACAAGTGCCTGGACTCAATGAAGGTTTTTCAGCTATTACTAGTTGTACTAATCGCGTCACTCGCAGCTCTGGCCATGAAAGTCATTCTTGTGTCCAGATACACCGAGGAAATGGGAAATCACGGTCAGCCACTGCGGACAGTGATGTTGCACGCAGAAGCACCAGCTTCGGACTTGAGTAACGGAAAAGAGCTTACAGCGCATCAACTCCCTGAAAAAGCAAGGTCGGTTTCGCCTGTGGAAACGGCCGGACATGTGCGTGAAACCGCATACAGCCCGAGGCTCGCTACTGATCCGTTCACTCGGTCCGGAGCCGTCTTCGATAAACATGCCGCGGATTCCACAGAACTAATTATCCATGGGCCCTCTTCCAGCGGCCTTGTCGAATTTCAAGACCAGGTAAGCGCTCACTACTGCTTCCGAGATCGTTTTCCGCGGTCCCCCAACTCCATCAGCGCGTTATTTTAGGATCGTGCGGCTGTTCTTCTTCTTCATCGTCTACTTTTTCTACTTTTTCTGCGCCATCTGTACGTTCTGACCTCTCGTGTCTTAATCGTCTCAGAGTGCAGCTTTTCAACCAAAATTTTGGAAAAGCGAGGCTCACGCGGAGAGCCGAACCAGAGGAACGCACGAGCACCAACATCACAACAGCCTCCGCTCAAACTTGCAGTCATCCGATAGCCACCCCCAAAAGGCCAGTAACTGCTTGAAGTTCTCCCTTCTCTCCGCGCTGCCACGTCAGAGCTACCAATAGTTTGACGTATCGCATGCTCACGCACGCCGTTGGGAGTTGAGCGGCTCGAGTCTAGTGCTTCATTGCCTCTATGGTTTCCCCCTCTGGGTATCTCGCGCGCGTTGCAGTTGTGTGCTCCGAGGGCCGCCAATAGCGCTAAATATTAATGCCATGATCAGCGACCAGCGGATCTTTGTTGTATACCCCTCTTCCCCCACTGTCTGTTGCCCGCGAGCGCGCTCGCCTCGAGAGAAGGTGTCCCAGTCGTTGGCGCGACATCTGACCCTCGGGCGAACGTGCAAACGAACGGCAGGTGCACTCCGGGGCGCATCACAGAACCGCGACGGCGCAGCGGCCTGGCCTTGAGGTCCATCCGGAGAGGTCGGTGAAACCGAAACTTCCGCCCGTATCCCCTCCGCCGAGCCCTCTCCAGGCCGCCATCGGGAAGATGCCGCCCCGATTCCAAGTGCCGAGGCCTCCGCCCAAGGCTATTGACGTCGCTCCCGTTCCCGATACCCTGGAGAAGCTCTCCGACCGCTGCTCCGTACGCACTGTGGAGGTCCGTCACTCCCTGCATGGCAATGCCTTCGGGCATTGAGGGACCCCGCAGATTCTTGTGGAACTCCGGGTAGTACCACAAGACGCGGTCGCCCGAGTGACCGCGCGAGCCTGGCCCTGCTCTTGCCGCCACCTCGCCCGAGTGACCGCGCGAGCCCGGCCCTGCTCTTGCCGCCACCTCGCCCGAGTGACCGCGCGAGCCCGGCCCTGCTCTTGCCGCCACCTCGCCCGAGTGACCCTTCGGGCCCGTCCTTTTTGAGCAGGAGGAACATGTGGAAAACGAGGCCATCGTGATGTCCCAGGACTTGTATAAACCGGGCTCCAAGCTGGTGAATCATCTTCGCACCGTCGGCGTGATCACTTCGGCATTGTCGCAGGTACGCCTCCTCGGCATTTGTTTTTCCCACTTGCTTCTAATTGTGCAGGGATCTGTGAGCAACTCCGGAGATTCCTCAGGTCACGCTTCCCCTGCACTCGCCAGTCACACGGCCTCCACCCGCCACACGGACATTGAACCTTGCGGATATGGTTCGAAGTTGATCTTGGACTATCTTCCCACTGTGCCGTTGCATTGAAGCTTGCACTAGAGGTTTTCCTGGAACTTATCCCGGCCTCCTTCGTATCCACTCAGCTGCATCGCCAGCGCGCGTCCGGGTTCGGGGCCCGTGAGGCCTTGGCCTGCACTCAAGGCAGCTCATATGGTTTCTGGAGGGGTGAGTCGTGGCAGAGACTGCCAGAGCGCGACATCTTTGAGGGGGTGAGGTACAAGAGCTGCGCCGTGATTGCCAGTGCTGGAATCCTGCTGCAGCGCAACCTGGGTCTGCCACCCACCGCAGGCCACCGATCACCACATGCCCCCACCCCCCCCGGGTGGGGAATGTGATATCTACTGTTCTCCCGGCCCCTGCGACGCGAACACGTCAGGTTTGGGGCGGTGAGTGAATTCACCGGAATGTGTGTTGCACTTTGCTTGTTGTTGTTGTTGCTTGGTTGTTGGTTGAATGCTGTGTGACCCACCTGGAGGTTTTGCGTCATCGTCGGCACCTTCGCTGAGTCGCAAGACGCATGACATGTGACGCACCTCGAAGGGTTGCATCATCGTCGACACCTTCGCTGAGTCGCGGGGCGCATGATGTGTAATGCACCTCGGGGCCTTGCATCATCGTCGACACCGTCGCTGAACCGTGGGGCACATGACGTGTGACGCACCTCGAAGGGTTGCATCATCGTCGGCACCATCGCTGAGTTGCAGTACATAGGAGGTTTGACGCGGGACGGGCCGTGCATGGGTGCATCATCGAAGTGGTGGATGGAGGAGGTTGCTGGCCGGGCCTGCAGGAAAGTGGATTGATTCCCATGATGCGGTGCTGCGCTTCAACTCTGCGCACACCAAGGGCCGTGAGAAGTACGTCGTCCCAGGCCTTCTTCTAACCCCTCTAGCCTCCGCACTTCTACCATGCACTCTTGTGGGCGACCCATGGCAAGTGTGCGCTCCCTTGCCTCCTGCTGCCTAAGGGAACCAGAGATGTGCGCCCTGGACACCGGACACCAAGTCTCAGCTCAAGGCAGAACTGTGCAAGCCTGCCCTGCCATGATGCTGCAAGCCCGCCCTGCATGGCGCTGCGAGCCCGCCCTGCATGATGGCGCTGCGAGCCCGCCTGCATGATGAGCTCTGACCCGCCCTGCATGATGACGCTGCGAGCCCGCCCTGACGCTGCGAGCCCGCCCTGCATGATGACGCTGCGAGCCCGCCCTGCATGATGACGCTGCGAGCCCGCCCTGTATTCTTGGTGCACGGCAGTGGAATAGCGGCAGGAAGGGAAAGCGAATTTTGCGTTCTGGTGGAGGGCGCAGCTACGTGGGGTCACGCACGACGATGCGCTTAGTAAATCGGGAAAATTTCGGATGGCGCGAGCTGAAGGAGGAGTATGTGCTGCAGCACATCACCACCGAGACCCTCCTCAAAGAGTATGCCGCGGTGCGCCACGTGGACGCAACACACTATCGATTCCTTCCCCCGTGGCCGCTGCCACAGCTCTTCATTTGCGGTCTACCAGGCTGCCACATCTCTTTGTTTGCGGCCGCTCGGCACCAGGCGGTCTTGTAATCCAGCAGATAGTATCGCAAAAGATGGTGACACTGTGCATTACACAAACTTAAGAGCCAGTTCGCCCGTCTAAAGGCACGGGGCAACTAACCATATCACGAAAGGTTTATGTGATCTTTTTGCGATCAAGTTCCATGCTTTTTCCGAAGTCTGTGAAGTTTGCTCCCTAGATCACCCTCATCTTCCCTTCATCTATCATTCCTCACAGATGTGATCCTACGGCCCTGATCTGATCACGGCGGTTATTCCCTTCTAAACATTGTAGATGGGCCCTGCAGTTAGGGTTTTCCCGGGTTTCTTAGGCCTGGACCCACTGTTAGTAACAGTAACCCTACACAGTTCTTTACACCAAAATGAAATGCAGAGAGTGCAGATTCCAATAGTCGGCCAGTCTGCCTTTTGCCCAAATACACGTTTGCCTTTGGCTCTCATTTTCAATCGCCTGCAAATACGCAGACTAACTGCACGCAGCACCTCTGCCAGGGGTGAGCGGGTACCCTCTCCCAGCCGCTTCCTTCACGTGGCCTGCACCCCTCGGTCTCGACTTATGCTGGCGCATGCGCGCATGGTGACGGCGTGGCTGAGGTGGAGGGAGAGAACTGCAGCGGAGGATGAGCCAGCCCACGGAGCACTTTTATGGGATCGTGCCAGCATTCTATAAGCGCGTCATCACCAGCACCAACTCGCACCCGACAAATGGCTTCTTCGGAATTCGGTGAGCAATTCAGTGAAGTGAATGGACCATGCACTGTGCACGGTGAAGTTCAAGCTCTGGGCATGCCGGGCTGGTGAATGCCGGGCTCAGTGGGCGCCCGCCGGAGGCCGAGGGGGCCGGGGTGGAAGAGGGAGGTCCCAGGCTGGCGCTGGAGCTCTGTGACTGCGTGTACCTGTATGGCTTCGTGCGCAACTGGCTCGGCTACATGACCTACCACTATCATGATGACTACACCCCGAAGTCGTCCCAGGTCGAAGGCTCCCATGAATCCTCCTCGGCTTGCGCAGCCCTCATCTTGCTGCTCAGATGCCAGCGCGGCAGCTGCCGCATGGAGGAGCTACATGCTGATGCTGAGATGACCTGGCAACGCTCCAGATAAATGTGCTGCGTCACGTTTGTGAGAAAGAGCTTGGAGGCACCCACTGCAAGGAGAGTGTGCTGAGTGGGCGCTGGGTCTCTGGCGTCTGCCTTTGGGGTGAGGCAGGCGAAGCGTGACTCGTCAGAGTATCCTCTTATTCAAGGTGCCCCCGGCCCCGCGGCAAGCATGCCATCGCTGGGGGTGGAGAGTTGCGGTAGGCTGTGAAGGGCTTAGGGCTATGGCCCGGGGGATAGTGTCGGAGTGGTGAGCTACACCAGACGCCCACAGAAGGGATGCATACGCATTGTCGTGATTGTTGCCGTGCCGAGGCTGGAGTTGGGCCAAGCACAGGGCCGACGCGACGAGGAGATGAGGCTCCCACGTGGCACTCTCCCGCCCAACTTGCAGCTCTTGTGCGCGGGAGATGGTGGATTGCCAAAAGTATTAACCACAGGAGAACTCCTTGCAGGGTTGATCAAGGAATATCCTGGCCGTCTAGTATATGCACATCCGTGTATCATGGGTGAGGCCTTCCGAGCTGCTCCCCGATTGCCTCTTTAGATGCCCTTTGACTGCTTTGTTCAAGTGTCCCCGTATTGATTCGTGTAAGTGCTGTCCGATTTCTCTCCGAAGTGCCATTTTGCAACTGCAACCTGGGAGTGGCTCTACGAGCTGGCCCGGGGTTGGCTTCACGAGCTGCCCCATGATTGGCTCTCCGAGCCACGCCATAAGTAGCTCTTCGATCTGAACCGTGTCTGGCCGAGCCATGCTGTGATTGGCTCGTCGACCTAAGCTGTGATTGGCTCTCTGAGCTGTGCTGCCCTGGGATTGGCTTTCCGAGCTGTGCTGCCCTGGGATTGGCTCTCCGCGCTGTGCTGCCCTGGGATTTGGCTTCTGAAGAGCTACGATGAGGCTGGGGGTTGAGGTCGAAAGAGAATGACGAGTGCCGTGAAAGGGTCCCTCCGCCGGCAGTCTGCGACTTGTCAGAAGTGCTCGCTCAGCCCTGGGTCCCACGAAAGATGGTAATTCCAATCAGGGGTTCATTTTCCCTTACGCCTATCGCCTAAGGGACACAAATAAAGGGTGCTCTGCCAAGGCGGAAGGGTTGGCGATGTTCGCTTGCCTGGGCTCCCATGGCTGTGCCACTTAATCCCAAGATCTCCGAACTGGCAGAGCCGCTGAGTCCAGGAGTCGGGCCGCGTGTAGCTGTGTGTAGCTGCGTGTAGCAGCGCTTGAGTCTTTTTTGGCGACCGGCAGGACACTGACAGCGGATATTCCTTACCTGGAACAGAGAAAGCGTGCAAGGGCTGCCCTGAGGGGGCGCGTTGCGTGGACGGCGTCCCCACCCCGGTCCCAGCGCCTGGGTATTGCTATGGTCACGGACAGCCTGGTGAGCACACCCTGTTATAAAGGCACTTGGACAGGGCTGAAGAAGCTGTTGACAGAGCCCTTACAAACCAAAGCTTTTCTTTACTCGGAAACTGTGTTTTGGGGGCCTCGGGCTCACATCTCATCCGATGTACCCGCCATGACGTCACTGCTAGTGCCATGACAATGTCACAGATGTGCTGCCCGTACAACCCCACGGCTGAACCTTCTGATTCTGCAAGGGCATGGTGGAGATGCCGCACAGGGCACGGGGGTCATGCACGGCTTCCGCTGGAGGATGAAGATTCACCCGAGGGCGCTGAGTGGTGGAATGGCTTGGTAGAGCTTGATGAAGGGGAGTAGAGAGGGACACACACACACTAGGGATTGATGGAGGTGGGCGGGCCATGCAGGTGGCCATCCGACGCTGCGACACTGGACTGCGCGTGAGTACTGGTCTGGGGACAACTGGACTACCGCGTCGGCGGGGATGGGCAGGCGAAAGCTGCACAGTGATGCGCAGGTACGGAGCTGTAACCCATTGTTTGCCTCTGGCCGAAGTACCTGCGTGTGGCCCGTACAAGGGCTTTCATCATGGGCTGCAGCAAGGAGGTAGTGATACAGGGTGGCCGCTGCCATGTGGATGGGCTGCAGCATGCTATCAACAAGCTGAAGAAAATTGGTGGGTCGGTGTACAAGATGCACACCAGGGATCCGGAGCCCCGATGAGCACCGTGGGATTGCACCGCAGGGGAGGAGAGCTCCACTGAGCACCGTGGGATTGCACCGCAGGGGAGGAGAGCTCCACTGAGCACCGTGGGATTGCGCCGCAGGGGAGGAGAGCTCCACTGAGCACCGTGGGATTGCGCCGCAGGGGAGGAGAGCTCCACTGAGCACTGTGGGACCCCACCACCTAAGCAAGAAGAAGAGAAAGGCAGCAGAAGCAGCTGTAGAGGAAGACACCAGCTACCTCAATGACCCCCTACCGGGTGCACTTTCCCCCGCATTTTCACAATCTGCCCATTCTAAAGAGTATTAAGGGCATTGCAGAGGAGCGCTTGCGAGACATCGCTCAAGATTTCATGTGTGGATGGATGCATCTGTACTCAGCAGTGTGCGCTGATTCGCCAGTTTTCCTGCTGAAAGATAGCTGCATATTAGTACGAGTCAGGGACCATGTGTATTTACTGCACGGTCCCTGCCATGAGATGCACTATGTGTGTTTGCTGCGCACCCCCTACCGTGGCGCATGTGCTGCTCGGTGCTGCATGCAGAGCACCGAGCGCATAGGCCACACCGTACAGATTTCGCACAGGAGAGGATGCCAACGGATTCTGGTGTACAGTTGGGCATTCCGTGTTCATGCTTGCATTCTAATCTGTGGGGGACGGCCTGTCGACCAAGTTGATATGTTCCGAGGGCACGCAGCTCAAGGATGTGGCGAGGGCCTCAGGGTTGCCATTCGCTGACGAGCGAAGATCTTGCTTCCGGAAGTGCACCACATTGGAGTCGTGCCTGGGCGGTGCTGCATCCATTTGCTCCGGTGAGCCATGCTTCCCCCTGGTTGGCAACTATCCTGAACGTTGCCATGCCAGGATGTGCTGGCATGCTTTTGGAGAGTCTCCCCGAACCCCTGTTGCTCTGGAACATCACAATGTGGCAGATTAGTACAGTGCTGCTGTGTATCAATTAATCCAGTGCTTGGCAATACCTTTATTCACTCGTCCTCCTGTTTCTGCAGGTGCAACGGCGCTTAGGCCATGCTTGCCATGGAGGGACATTCCTCTCGCATACCAGTAGTTGGGCCGATAGATGAGCACAAAACAATCTTCTCGGAGCATTGGCAGCGTGTACATAGTGATATAGTTTTCCTCGTACCCACATGCAGTTGCACGTCACAACTTTGCCCCAGGTGAGGCGCTCTTCCGGCAGTCGGTGCGGCGCGGCACATTCACCGTCGCGTCATCCAGCACTCCGTGCAGCCAGAGGCACTCGTTGAGGCAACGGTGCTCGAGGTACGCGAGCAACTGCCGCAGCGTGCGGCGGCGCGGAGCAGGAGCTGTTCGATGAGCAGCGTGACCTTGATGCACACGCGCGCCTCGCCGCGCACCGCGTACGGTAGTGCAACACTCGACCGCGAAAATTGCGCGTGTCCACACGGTCAGATACGGTATGCACATAGGCGACGCCCGCGTATTCAGCCACGACGGCGTGGGATTGCAATGCATACAGCGGACAGTGCGTCACCTCGAGCGTGTTGTGGTTCGCCATGCGGTGACCACCGTGCGCGTCGTCGCGAAGCCACTCGCGACACGGCAGTTCGACATTCATCCATGCCGAACGGTGCGGGCTTGTTGCGATTTTGTAAAAAAAGTAGAACTCGACGGCGGTCAGTATAAAATGCGTGCGCGTGGCAGTCGAGTTGCAAATTCGGCGATTGAGCGTTTGGAAGGCGGTTTGATGAATGCCTCCTTAACTTTTGCTATAGAATTTGGGCGATTCATGGTAGCTGTGGGACAGAGTTTAGAGAAAACATTGATTAGAGTTTTATCAAAATTTGGGCGATCCGCGATATTTGTAGAAGTTTGCGAAAGAAAATTATTTGAAAAATAAAAAACGGGTTGAACCTCGGAAAAATTAGCGGAAATTTTTGGGTAATTTGAAAAAAAAATCTTACCAATACCCAGGATTCGCTATCCGACCTGCCTTCCCGCTGTTGGGACATGCTGGGGCATACGAAGACACGCTGTGGAATGCACCCGAACTCGCCCTCCAGGTGCTGGGGATTCCGGGGCATGCGCAGGCATGTCGGGACGTGCGCCCAGACTCGCCCTCCAGGTGCTGGGTGTTCGGTTGTCTCGTCACTTCGAAGTTTGATCGTTACCTAGTACTCTTAAATGATGCCACGGTTGTAAGACGAAGTCATCGTCGACTAGCATCATTTTCAACGAACCTCGTCTCAACCAACTTTGATGACTCAATCAAATTGTTGGTTTTCAGATAAACGTTGCAGACCCTCTACCTCATCATTTGGAAATGTGCAACGCAGGCGGGAAACGTGCAACGGAGAGGAAAAACACATCGATATCGCGCGATTGCGCGCTTCGATATCGACCCTGGATGCCTCATCGTCAAGGCCGCTTCGAGCGTTAATGCACACATATAACGCCCATTTCGAGTAACCAAGTATAGCATTATGTATACATTTCGTTTCACTGTCATGAAGGGTGAAACCGCTGCTTAAAAACAGAAAACCCGACAATTTTCCTACACATCGACGGCTCCCTTAAGAAGTTTTCATATTTTTTACGAACATCGACGTGTGATGTTTCTCAATTCGACCGACCTCAACTGCATACAGTCGTGTTTACAGTCTATAGACAACTTGAATACCATGATGGTAGAGCAGTAGCAGACTCACGCTTAACACCTAAAGGGCGATATGGAAAATACAGTATGAATATCAGCTATTCTACATATAGTTACGTTTCGGCGCATTGTGGATGCGCTAGGCATCTCGGTGAGGCGTATATGGCATCCCCATTGAGTATACCCATATACGGACCCATTTCATTGGTGGAAGTGTCATATAACACCAAAATTTCGCCGGCGGTCCACACCGAAAAGCAGGTATTTTCTCTGCTCCGTGATAATAACGGCGGTCCCCGGTCGACTGCGCTACACACATCCAAACCATGCGAATAAGGGTTCGTTTTACTCGTGGTCACACCACAAATGCATTTCGACACCATGCATGCCGCCCTCTTCCCGAATATCGGCTTGTAACCCACGACACGCCAAAGCAGAAGCAGGTGATTTGTCAACTAGGGCATGGCTTCCCAACCATCATGCCGAACATCCTTCGTCAATCGATTGAGCGACACACATCCAAGCCATGCAGAAGTAGGCATATATAACGCCCATCTCAAACATACTTCAAGATGGGCTTAAATGGAAGAGTTACGCGAAAACTATGACCCTTTTAGCGAGCTCAAACCACAAGGGTGTGAATATCAGCTATACAGTATGAAATATCGCCCTTTAGGTGTTAAAACATGAATTTTAATACCTCGTACATCGATATATTCAAATTTATATACGCAACAACATCCAGTTGTTTTTATGTTTTCCTGTTGTATTTTACCAAATCGTGAGATGCAGTAAACACCAACCTTTAAGAAAACCGGAGATTTGGGGCCAGCCAGTCAAAATCATCAACTTGGGCACCACCACCCCCCGCCAGCGCCAGCGTCCTATGCCATAAATATGAATAAGAAACCGAAGCCCAGTCTCTTGACCCAGTCAGCTCGATTTCTTAATCATCGGCTTTACACTTACGGTAGCCAGCCGGTTTCTTAAAAAATTCGTTCGGAACGAAGTCGGGGGTCGGGGGGGTTCAGACCCCTCCCGCCCCCACCCAGGATAAGTAGTAAAAAAAAACCCCAAAGGGGGCGAGAAGCCCAAAACAGGCCGTGCGATGCGCCCGCAGGTGCGCGACTGCCCTCGAATGGTTCCTTAAACGCGAGTACTCGCCGAGTTCTCACAAAATATGAACGAATTGAGGCAGGCTGCTCACCTCCCCGCCGTTCACGTCGCCATCATCACCCAAGACGACACGCCGGCGTTATCCTTGCATGGGGCACTCCCGCCCCCGCGCGCGTGATGGCGGTATCCGCGCATGGGCCACTCTCGCCACCCCTGCGCGCGTGATGGTGGTGTCCGCGCGTGGGACACTCCCGCCCGCCCGCGCGTGATGTTGGTGTCCGCGCGTGGGGCACTCCCGCCCCCGCGCGGTGTTGGGGAGAGGGGGGGATCGGACCCCCCCGCGACCCAGAATGGAAGTCTAGGGGACGAAGAGTTTGTTGGGGCTCGGCACTCGCGAGAGTACGCGCGGAGCATGTGCCGCGCCCGGATTTGATTTTATATTTGAAGGGTGAAGGCTGATTGTGTTGGAGTGCTTGGTGTGACTGTTGATGAAGGGATGTCACCTCTAGATCGAGGGATGTCACCTCTAGATCGGGCATGCGACTGAACCTACTGACTACGGTCTACGGTATACAGTCGGGTCGGAATTGTCAGTCTATGTCACAGGCGTATGTCCATATTTCTATGAACATATGGAGTCCGAAAATTTGAAATTATTTTTCAAATTTAGGCGGCCAAATCCCGCCCCGAATGACGATGATGCTGGTTGTGACACATTCGATATTCGATTCGTTCATTCGAAAATTTACAGCCTTCGGCGTGCCACCCTGTTTTAGGGTTTACGCCGAATTATGTTACGATCACACATACAGTAAAGCTACAGAGGACCTTCCTCAGGTATTTTCAATCTAAAAGTGTTTTGTTTGCGCACTCTCTGAATCCCGCTTCCCCTGTTAGCCTTGTGGTATCGAAACGAGCCTGTCTACAGGTGATCTACAGGTCACATGCAAGATTACGTCATGCTGCTCGCCGTCGGCGGAACAAACGCCGGAGGACACTCATTACGGCTCTGGCACACCAACGCGGTGAAAACAAAACCCACCCATACCAGGCAAGCTAGGTACAGTGACACAGATACTCCGCGTGCAACAATTAAACTCTGAATACTCATGGCCATGTGTGACTATGTCGGATTACCACATTATCTTACAGTTCACCATAGTTATCAACGTACTGCAGATGCACTGGCTACGGACTCTTGTAGTATAACGATATGGGCATCGGCCTTATTATGCACCCACAGTATTTACAGTATCCACAGTATCTTTCGCCGGCAAAAAATCAAATGCAATCCCATGTTTATCATACTACGAACACCACAGATGTATACAGTACGTCAACAGACGTGAGCAATTCGCAACAATAATGTAGAATGTACCGCATTATCGGTATTATCACTTAAGTTACTTACTGCAGAAAGCAAATACACATGCAAATCTCTTTCCCGAAGATGGCAATCCGCAGCAATTCGAATGATACTCACAACACAAGTCAAAAGAGGCACCACGGCAAAGCGCCTCCCTATAACGTTTCATTGTCAAACAGCCATGCATACGCTCCCTCGACTGTCTCGTTCAGGGTTCGAATCACATACTTGCTCTGAGCCTCCATATCGTCCAATACCGATTTCGAAGAGGTGAGGTCCTGGGATCCAGTGATAATTAGCAATTTCTGTTCGGCATCTTTTGTCCCTAGAAGCACCGACGGCTTGCATGTGTGCGTCGGATCTGACGTGCTTGGCGCGCTCGGCAAGTCTGGATCGCTGCAGTCCTCAAACACAGGCCGACGGTACTGCTGCTCCCATAGTTGCATGCTTTCCATTTTAGCCTCAACCGTCAACTCATGTACGCTCGGGTCAAATCGCAGGTTCAGCCACTCTGCTTGCCTCTTGAGCACCACCGACCACAAGCTCTCTGAAATCGTCTTGAAGCCTTCGGCAAGGTATTCCACCCGCTCTGCCTCTGAGTTGCACCAGAAATCCGGGAATAGCTGTGAGTATGCATGGCGAGCCAGGAATAACAGCAAGCGCTCATCGAACTCGAACGCCGCCGGATTTTGCACCTGGCACTGTTAAAAAACATCTGGAAAAGAGTCAGACCCCACTGCGTTGTGTCATGCATTTTGGTACACAACAGGCTTCGCAACCGTGGTGCTTTCATGCATGCACGATTCCGACGGGTGCATACGGATGCATGGGTGCTTACAGACATAATGAGCTTGTCTTGAAAAGCGCGCTTTGATTTGTACACAATTGAAGATGAATCTCAACTGAGGGGATACTTCGGCAGTAGAATCTCCCGATGATTGATCCATCCTAGCACAGCTGGCAATGGATGCTACGAATGAAAGCATAGCTAGGCGTAGCAAAATGAAGTCGTGAGCCAAACATGCAACTTGTAAATCGCTAGGGATCACTCTGAAATATAAAATGGCATAGCCTACAAGCCTAGAACAGGAGCGTGACAAACCAAAGGGCATTATCAGGACATGGCACATCAAGCATAAATATGTATTTTGCATCAAGTTTGCTATATACCTCCATGGTGTGTACCGCCAAGTAGGCAGGCACCCAGTGTGATGAGCTTGCAATGGCGCAGAAAAAAGAACAGCTTCCATGCGTGGTGCCTCATCTGGCCAATCCTCAATCACCATGTACAAACTGCGGCATCGATGGTGTAATGCAGAAAAGCAGCCGCGGCCTGGTGCAGTGTGGCAGACACGGCTGAGGTGTGTTGGCCCGATAATGCATGGTGACGCAATATGGAATCTCAAGGGGTGAAAACCTGGTATACACAGTCCAAAAACTGCACGAAGATGGGGGCACGCTCCTCCTCGACTGGTCCACCACAGCGATGCGCAAACTTGTGCCCAAATGCGCACCAGTCCTTCACGATAAGCGCCAGAAATCCTCGTACAGTGCGGAAGTAGGGGTCCCGCATCACCTGGAGGGAACAGATGACAGAATTAATCAGCGCTGACTTACCAAGAAGAAATTTAAGAGTGGTGCCCACAGAAAAACCAAAAATATAAAAGAAAGGGCGGACAAATGGTTGAGAATTCTCAATCATTGTCCGCCCAAAAGCCTGGCACCGTTACACTTCTCAAATGGCATCTGCCCAAAAGCCTGGCACCGTCACTGTTTGAGAACAGCATCTGTCCGAAATCCTTGCACCGTCACTGTTTGAAAACTGTGACAGTGCGTGGCTTTCGGGAGGCAGGCGCCGTCTGTTAGTCTGATACACGGGCTGATAAGTGGCAATCGGTAAAACACGCTTATCAGAGACAGGGGCTTAATATTCAGTACACCCTGTTTGATAACCGCGATAGTGCTGGGCGAGCGGGCAGACATCATGTCAGTGAAACAGCGTGGGGCTGTTGGGCATAAGCTTGATACCTGAGACAGCGTGGGGTTATCGAGCATAAGCTTGATACCTGAGACAGCGTGGGGCTATCGAGCATAAGCGATACCTGAGACAGCGTGGGGCTGTTGGGCATAAGCTTGATACCTGAGACAGCGTGGGGCTATCGAGCATAAGCTTGATACCTGAGACAGCGTGGGGCTATCGAGCATAAGCTTGATACCTGAGACAGCGTGGGGCTGTTGGGCATAAGCTTGATACCTGAGACAGCGTGGGGCTATCGGGCAGATGCTATCTGATACCCGAGACATTATCTGGATAACAGGCACACGCTGCTTCTTAACTGAGAGGTTGTCTAACTCTACTACCACACAGCGTAATTAGACTTTTCCTTTTCCTACTGCCCGCCGCCTCCGCTGAAGTTTTGATTGAGTTTGTCTTGTGGCCTTGAGTGACGCGCGCTGTAAGGCTCCTTTGTCAGCTGAGCTCTGCAGCATAGTCAAGAAAAAGAAAAGGAGACACCGGTACGGGGTGCGGGGTGTAAGGACCCCAGGCCTTGCATCACAGTTATGGAGCGGGGGCACGACATTCTCTCAGAACAAAAACGACGAGCGCAAGCCATTCTCCCAGAACACAGACTTTAAAGTGGTTTCTGAGGATAGCTGCACTCCCATCCCTGAGCTTCGCTGGTGGCAAACTCCAGGATGGTCCATGGGCTGTGACCTGGATCAGGGAGGCGACTTGTGCAGTGCGGTCCCAGCCATCGCTGCAATGAACCAGCACGGTGCTGCCCCCCCCGATGTACTGGCTCCCCCGCACCGCCGCATCCAATGTGATCGACACGTGGCGAAGCCAGCTCAAGCGTTCCCCGGAGGAGGCGTCCGCGAGGTGCTTCAGCGAGGCGCGCATCGTGTGGATGTTCTCAATACCCATAAAGTGTATTTGCGCGCCGCTGTACCAGTCCGGGTCCTCGAAACCCTTCCCCGCCATACGATTCGCGGCAGCGTTCAGCTTCGGCCTGCAGTCGATGATGAGAAGGTCGTGCGGGCGGGCGGCCGAGGCCGAGATGGCGTCCACGAGCATCTTGTCGTCATCGCTTTGCCGCTGCAAGATTCCCGACATCGGCTGCGAGCATCGGCATAGCACCCCTTTCGTCTCCTTGTCCCAGAAGGTCAGCGCCGGGACGCGGCCCCTGGAGCGGAACGCTGCGGCGCGCTGGAGGACTTCATCGGAGACCGCTTTGGGCACAAGAAGCGCCGAGGGATACGTGGCGCAGAGGTTATACGAGGTGTTCGCGACTGAACATCGCCAAGGTGCGCTTGGATCTAAGGCCTTCTGGCGGTGGAACTCGGAGAGCAAATCGAGGTCACCGTACAAATCCGTGGAGGTGAGCCGGCAGGACTCTTCGGGCTTCGCCAGGGTCGCGGGCCAACGGACTCGGGCCTCGCACTTGAAGGGAAACAGCTGCTCTTGCAAGCACCAATAGATGTGGCTCTGCATGATCGCGACCGCATTTATCATAGAATACGAGACTGTGCTTGCTTCAAGGCAACACGTCGATTCGAAGGTCAACACGCCGCCCGTGACCTCGAAGCGGAAGACGCGGTGCTCATGCGTTTTGATAGACAGCGTAGAATTTTTGAAGCGGCATATCTTGATGCTTCCCAAGGGGATGTCGAGCATGGATGATCGCCCGCGTAAGATTGGCGCTACTGGACGCGGTGTTGTAAAGACGTCGTTCGTCGTGAACAAGGTGGTGAATATTAGGCGGTGAGACGTGACCAGCAAAGTCCCGCGTGAATACACCGCTTTGCGATCACCTTTCAGGTAAACATTCCGAACGACTTGGGCCAACCATTCGATTTGGCCATTTTCGAGAGGGTGAAGTGATGGTGGCAAGGGACTTGGAATGGCAGGCAGGGGAGCGAACAAGACTTTGTGCTCAGCGTCCAAAACGTCGAAGTGCTCAGGTGTAAATCGTAAAAGGATAGCGCCAGCTTCCCTTGACCCCTGCTGACTATCTCGATGCGGTCTAAAAAGCTTAAACCAGCCTTCGTATTCCCGACTGAAGTACTCGAGTGGAATGCGAGCGCAGCCAATAAGGTCGTCCCCGTCCATGGCGTCGAGCATGTCCCTGACCAAATCCTTGTTTGGGATACCGGTCGGCATCACATCTTCATCCCAAACTTCAACCACTGCGTGCAGAGGAATTTCTCCTGCATCTGCGCCTTTTGCCAAGTTCTTCAGATTCACCTTATGGTGCTCCTTTTCCCATCTTGGGTTGAGAGTGGCTTGCGAAACAGTTGTTTTGAACAGGGGCGTTTTCGTGCGCTCTGAGAGCTTGTTGAAATTTTCTGTGGTTCCAAATGCAGTAATCAGCTTCACATATGGGTCGCTCTTGCCGTTACTGTCGGATGCAAATAAATTCCTGGCTTCGAGAACACTTACGATACAAGTAGGGTCCATGGCCTTAGAGTTCAGGATCCCCCTGTCAGCCTAACTTCTGAGGTACGAAACTGTGTCAAGCTAAGTTGGCACTCGCGTCCCCGTCAGTGCTATGCTTAGTCATATGACGAAACTTCCAAAAGCCAAAGTTCGAGAGACGAACAACTAACAAGCGGATCGAATAAACCGCATAATATAGCGTTCACTCATCTTGAGAAACTATTCGTATGTTCTCTCGTTTACGAAGGCCCCTCGCCTGAAGATGAAGTTCTACCGTATCGGTATGTCTATCGTATGTATGAAGTTGAAATGTCTACTCTTGTCCCCAGAGCTTATGGACGAAAATAGACATTTAGGGTTTGTAACTCTGTGGGGTCCATAATAATATTTCTCCGTGCCTCTTCGATCAACTGTAACGTCGACCCTCGCGGCCGCGCTCGGAGAAACTCTGGGAACAAGAGTATTGAAATGTCGGATCGGGATGTCGCTGTCGCTGTCGATGTCGTATCATGTCACATGTGTGACATGAATCGAGCTTCAGCTTGCTATCGCTATCGCTATCGCTATCGATTGACATACGATAGATATTGAGCATGACGACGAGCATGCAGCATCGGGAAAATTGCCGTGTTGTGACACTGTGACTACTTGTTCATTCTTTTCTATAGTGAGTTTCCCGCAAATTCGGCAGCCAATTCTTTCGCTAGTCCGACGTCAGAAGATGCCGCATTTTTCGGGGACACGTCGGTCCACGTCGGATCGGCTGCCGATTTGCTCAATTCGCTCGTTCGAATTAGCTCCAATTCGTTCAAGAATGGCCAAATTCGAACGAGCGAATTGAGCAATTCGGCAGCGGCTCAATTCGCTCGGCTGACTGTACAACATGAATATTCGATTCAGACCCAACCAAAATTGGCGCTCGCAGACTTCACCAGTAACATCGGACGGGTTTGCAACAAGATGGATATTTTATGCCCACGTCGGACTAGCGAAAGAATTGGGCTACCGAATTTGCGGGAAACTCTCTTATGTTTCTATCAAGTATGTATGCTGGAAGTGACGCCCCGACTGTCATTCCTATAGTTAGGGTGTATGACTGTCACCGGTCCCGGAACCCTAGACCCCGAACATATAACGGGAAGACTCGGTATTCCGTTTATCTTTTCTGTTCTGATTACCACACTCGTATGAATATACAGTCAAGCTGATATATTCAGCAGGTTTGGTACCACGCACGCTTAATTTTACACTGCGACTTTGGCCATGATTGGCTAAACACCGACGCTTGAGATGGGGTGAGGGACCCGCGTTAGAGGGACTTTCGGTACGGGCGGTATGGCTCAGTTACGGACACGCGGTTGATTGGACATGATTGGGTAGCGCTGACGACAGTTTATTTTCCGTGAAGTATCGTTGGGCTGGATTTTGTTGTTTCTGGTCTCCGGAACACCGTACGACATTGATCACGTCCTTTCGTCCCACACGACCGCGCACAATTTGCTGTTTCCCTGATTATCCTCGACGACCCGCCGCAACTCGCTAGCCGTCGCCCACGCCGTTGGTCTCGCCTCGCATTTTCCACCTCACCCTATCTCTGCAGTCATTTCACTATGGGTACTTCTACGAGATCTCACACCGCGGCAGCACGCCGCTCACTAGTTACAATTTTCGACGATGCCGCAGCTCGACATGCGACCACTCCAGCCACTCCTACGGTTTCGGCTACCCCAGCTGCCCAGTCAGCAGGGGCACTGTTCCTCGACGCTGTCAAACGTCTAGCAAAAGAATCCTTCGACGAGCGTGCCGCTAAACTCGTCATCAAGAAGGTGTACGACGACAAACATGGCCGTTTTGACGGTACGGAGTTGAACGTCAGCTCCGTTTTCGCCCGTCTGGTGCTGGCGTTACGGGACATTTTCGTCACTGAGGAGTCCGCGTTTTCTTCTCTGTTCGACCTGGAGGATGCCTCGTTGCCCGTTCGCGCCGAGGCGAACAAACTGCTGTTTTCGACACTGGAATTCGTCATCGCTCCGGTGTCGCCCGCAGCAGACTGGATGGAGTCTTCAGCGGAGGCACACCCGTTTGATGGGAAGCGGGTGTTGCTGGAGATCGCCAGGATGCTCCTGGATTCCGGCGGGCCCTTCCAGGGCACCGCGGACCTTCTGGCCATCAAGATCAACCAGTTCGACCCGTCGCGGGCAATCGCCGCCTTCAACGCCGCTCTCCGGTCCGCTCGACGGAAGAGCACTCTCGACGACATGGAGGTCAAGTCCCTTTTCATCAAGTCCCTCGACCCGGTCTTCTACGCCCCGGTGGTCAACCGTCTGTTGCTACACGACCAACGTGCGGCGGAGTCCCTTGCCACCATTCAGCAATGGACCCGTGAGTGCCACGCACAACACGGGACGGATTCGCACGTCCCGCCTGCTACGCGCACGTTCTCCGCCCTCACCCTGGCTGGGCAGGGCGACGACGAGGACTACAAGACCGTCTTCAGCGAGCTCCGCGACCAACTCTACGACATGAAGAAGGAGATCAAGGCGCTCCACAACCGTCTCGACGACACGAAGGGCTACACGCCCCGCAACGACAAGAAGAACGCCATTGGACGCGGTGGACACGGTGACGGCGTCCGCTTCGCAGCGAAGCCCCTCCCTGAGCACGGCAACTTCCCGCAGAACTTCCGTGGGAAGTCTTCGGGTAAGGTGGTTTTCCACAAGCCCACCGGTACGTTCGTCCCGTTGTGCCGGCACCCGACATGCTCCGCTACGGCGGAGAAGCATTGGCATCGTGACTGCCCGCACGGCGGGCCACGCGGACGTGTTGGGGCACACGGTTTCAGCATTGCGGACAGCGAGAACGACATGCTCGCCGTGATGTTCCAGAACGCCGTGGACGAAGACGACGCCGTCCGTTTCGACGCCGTCTGCTGCATTGCAGACGGCAAACCTGATCTCTACGACACCGCCTCCGCGTTCTCCTTCGCTGTCGCCGAGGAGCGGGTGCCCGACACCATCGACGAGTACCTGGGGTACCGCCAGCCCGCTGACGCCCACCTCGGGGTTTGCGCGGTTGGTGGTGCTACGAACATCCACAACTTCAAGATTCACGAAGAAGTCCGTGCCGACACTCTGGACGCGCCACCACCGCCGGCGCCGCCCTCCGCTCCGCAGTCGGTGGTGTCCGACGAGGGGATGTACCCCATCGGCGCGCTACACGCGCACGAGCCGCACGCGACCTTCATGGACAAGTTCGCGTTCAACTTGAACATCGCGGAAACGGAACCGACGCTTGCAATGCACAACATGGGCCCCGTCGCGCCCGTGGACTCCGTCTCCGTAGCGACAGACGACTCCGAGAATGGGGATGAGTGTATTCCACCACCGAGATAGCCCTTGGGATGCGGCAGACCGCCGATGGGTTTCGGGTTCTCTGCCCTCACGTCCCTCGCAGTCTGCCTGTTGTTTGTTGTTTGTGCAACTGCCGCGCCTTTGCGTGATTGCTCCGCGCCAGCATCTTCAGCAACAGGGCGCACCGGCGACGAGGTCGGTGGTGCTGGTGTGCTGACGCCCACAGCCGTTCCGCCGGATCTCTACTACCAGCCGGCAGGCTGGTACGGCAGCTGGTACCGTACTACGTACGGGTACGGGTGGACATGGCTCCCGGGCCCCCCGCAGCCGCCTGAGGCAGCCCCGATTATTGCTGCGCCGCCCTCACCGGGTGGTGCTCCGCCATCGCCGGACTACGAACCACCCGCCTGGGGCGGTGGGACCGGGGATGCACTTTCTTCTTCAATTCAACACCGGGACGGGCTGGTTGCACCCGGTGCAACTGCCTGCGGCGACATCGACACATCTCCAATCATCTCAATTTGCTCTACGCATGATTTCACAGACAGTGGTACCAGCTCTCCTGGGCGCTGTGACAGTGGCACCGGCTCTCCCGGGCGCTTTCAAAGTGGCTAGAGTTGCAATTGAGATTAGCCTGCCTCCAGACTGTTGTGCTGTTGGTTCGGGTTGCCCCAAGATGGGCTTAATTTAGGGCTTGAACTGTATCCGTATTCTGCACTATGCCTCACTAACTGCTAGTTTCGGGGGTTACCCTGCCAGAAAGGACAGGTTCCCCTGTAGGATGCTTATTTCCACCGAAGCTGAGTAGGTGTTTGTTTCAGTTCCGTGACCACCTAGTTTGCCAGTCACCACCCTAGGTGGTGTGCTGGAAGTGACGCCCCGACTGTCATTCCTATAGTTAGGGTGTATGACTGTCACCGGTCCCGGAACCCTAGACCCCGAACATATAACGGGAAGACTCGGTATTCCGTTTATCTTATCTGTTCTGATTACCACACTCGTATGAATATACAGTCAAGCTGATATATTCAGCAATGTAGTCGAGCCCTTTTGATCCGGGCTCCCACTCCTGTTCCTGCTCCTGTTATTTTGCCACATCGGACTGGCACCTGACGCTCATGCTCGCGGCGTGCTCATATGAGCGTGGATCAAAAATGGTCTCGCATCCGCCTGTTGGATTGAAATATTCCACCTGGTGCAGCGTCGATCGGGAATATGTCTGTATGATCCAAGCTTTTTGCACGGAATTCAAAATGTCAGATGACAGGTCTGCAAGAGGAACAGGTTTCACCGAACCTGTTATCTGAAGAATTAGAATAACGGGCGAAAATAACAGGATCGACCTGCTATTTCCCCTTGTACACGATACGATGTGGAGACCGCTTTTCCCCGGGGCATCTATGACGTGGACCACTCAGCGGGCTGTATTTGAAATAACAGGAACGGGAACAGCATTGGGATCAGTTGTCAAAAGGGCTCGAGTATCATTCAATTGGTTCGATGGGACGGGGGATTCAAGTTTTTCAAGAATATTCTAGAGCAGTCGATTGCGAACCAGGCAAGATAATTGGCATTTAGTAAGGCACAAATGACGTGGATACTAATCCGGGATTGCTAATGGACTGCTATAGAATATTCTAAGAAAACATGGATCCCCACTTCCACCTCCCCACGTGCACGTCCCCAGTTCCCCACCTGTCGTGTGTAGACAGACACAGTGTGAGTGTGTGACCCAACTCACCATCGAACTAATAAAAGTGAACAAGTCAATTGGCACGCCAGCGCCACGTCATGACGCAAATACGCCACGTCAGTAACTCAGTATGTCAATGTGTTAATACATTGAACATCCGCCTACACACGTGTCAACACAATCTTGAGTCTAGCCTATAGTCTTGTGTCATATGCGTCACAGTCACCGATGTCGACGTCGAGTAGTAAATTTGAGTTCATCCCTCAATTTTTAGGGCTGCATATGAGGATTTCCAATTTTGAATTTAGGGTTTGCTTTGCCGCCCTATCCCTCGCCTGCTTTCGTGTGTTGTCTACTCGCTTCATTTATAGATTACGATTAGATCCAACGCAAGAGATAAACATATTATTAACATAAAGTCACACGACAGGTTCGAGGTTTTGGTTTATACTCTCACACGTCAGAGACATATGTGTCATATGTGTCATGCAAGCTGGGCTATGTAGCCGCAGCTGATTAGAAAACCGGTTGAGAGAACTGGTCGAGACCTTCACGAGTACTGTACCCATCATTTTTCATTTAATGGCGGGACTCAACAAAATGAAGTTGAACCCTAAACAATATTTCCCGGGACCTAAAGTCATAATACACCTAGCCCACAAGAGACCTAAAGCCTGCAAAAGGATAAGCAAGAGCGCCTTGAAATACATGATTCAAAACCCCAAAATGGCATGGCTTTGGGAGAGGACACGGACCCAAAATACTAAGAAATCAAAAATGAAATCACCTCTAAGAATAATGAAACATAAAACCCACCACAAGAAGGGTAACGATACCAAACAACATAATATGCTGAACCTGAGCAGATGTTAAGCGGTGGAGCAAGCACCGAAGATAATGCAGTAGATGAAACTAAAATGGCCACGGAATCACTTTTTCAGAAAAGGGGTGGTTAAATGCAACTCATGTTGGTGATGCAATGAAAATACGGGACCCGAGTACCATAGCCCCTATGGACCTCACAGACATGATGCTAAAGATGACAGGGGAGGACCAAAAACTCACACAACTTATTAATAGCACACTCAAGAAATATGGCCACACACAAATAGGCGTGTGTGACAATATACATTGGCGTCTTATAATGATCCGCTTATCATCATCCGGGAAAATAGAAGCTTACATATATGACCCCTTTGGAGATAAAGCCGAAAGAGAAACCTTTAATATGATCGAGGTAGCACTCAAAACCTGGCTGAAAATTTTCATAACCATTACAGAATATAAGGAATCCACAATTACCATTAGCAAGGATACATTTCAAACAGATACATATAACTGTGGCACATGGGTAGCAAAAACCGCCTTCAAATGGGCACAATGGAACAGAGGTTCGCACCAGACCTCATTTTTCGAGTACCTAAAATCTGATTTATGTAGTGGGGAGTATGGTGACAAAACAATGCAAAAGGAAATACATAAATACCGATTAGAAATGAGGAAAGAAATAGGACTGCTGGCCAAGAATACCAGCAACACACTGGAGCTCAAACACTTGGAGCACGCTGGAAACGACGCCGCAATCAGCGGCCCAAATATGACCTCACCTTTCCACCATATCCTCACACGTAGAGGTGCCACACCTAAAAAGCAGATAGTAACTCTGATAGAAACTTTTAGACTGAAATGGAAGACACACACCACTAATGAAACAATTGTTTCAGAAGCCATCGAATCGCATAGGAAATATCACCACACCTCGAGCACGGATAACACCAACATTCAAATTCATCTTCTTGTGACTAATGACATATGGTCAACTGCAGTCCACATCATTCCAGAAAGAAAGATCATTCACTGTGAGTTTGATATCTCTAACAATAAATACCAGAAAGACATTTTCGCACTTCTCCCTCAAGACCTAAGTGTGCACCGCATAACCTTGAAACTGGGAGTACATCCGAATAACATGGGGGTTTTCAATTTTACACTAGCCCACAAAGCCTTTCACATCTTGCACAACACTAAATTCTTCTCAGCAGCACAATTAAACAGAGACCTACTATACGAACTTGAAAACCTAAATATTAGAATTCTACCACAAACGGGCAGAGAAGCTAGGATAATCAAACACGAAAATAACAAAGCCATTTCGACCATACGACAATCACTGAGAACTCACCTTCCGAAAATTGATGCACATCCAACAAAGCCAAATTCTGAAAACAAAGACTGTAAATCCACCCACACTGCTTATAATCACCTCATCTCAGGCAAAGGAAAGCCTTCTTGTGAACCCCACACATATGGATACCGCAGGAAACACTCTCATAAACAAAAGAGAATAATCCTTAAAACCAAATGCACAAACAAAATCTTTGATATTGAGAACATTTATGACGCAGATGGCAGATGCATACTACAAAAAGCAAAACACAAAAGCGCCATGAAACAGTCAGAAGAATTAGACCGACTCACAAAACTACAACTAGCACAACACTCTAACAATTTGATTATAATGGGTATGAATATGAGAGGCCTCCGACACCACAAAGAAGATAAAGACAGTTTAATCAAATTAGAAACAATCTGCAATCTTTTAATCGACGGACGGGCTGATATAATATGTATATCAGAAACCAAGGTAAATACTGAAAACCTTGCATTAATTAAAACCCTAATGACACAAAAAGGAATCCAATTTCGCACGTCTCATGTAAATGAAAGAGCTTCCATTGGTTCCATGATCCTATGGAATCCGAAAAGTTTACCACTATCCACCTCGGTCACCACAATCGGTGGAGATGCAAAGAGAGCAGTAATGACCAAATTTTCAGGAAATAACGGTTTTGAGCTCTACATAGCCAGCGGTTATATGAATGATGCTACACTAGTAGAGGAACAAGTGGAATTATATGACACACTTACTGACTGGGCAGGGAAGGCAGGAAATAATCCAAAAAAGGCCTACGTAGAGATAGGTGACAAAAACTGTACCATTACCCCAAATCAGCGGGTGTCAGGTGGAAGTTACATGTCATATCAAGAGCATGTCGAAAAGAATAAGCATCTTTTAACTTATTTCAACAATGACAGATGTTCTCTTAATGAACTGATAATGGACCGTAATCCAAACACGGAAATTTTCACACATGTCATATCCAAAAACTCAAAAGCAAAACTCACCCATATCATGGCCAACACAACTATGGCAGAAATGACAGTTAAAACAGGATGGACGGAGGAAAACCCTTATATCATCTCCGACCACGGGATAGTATGGGCTGAATTTAAGCTCCCTCAAGCCGACACCAAACCGATTTCTACTGATACAACTTTGCCAACACCTAGATTTAATGGTGCCAAGGAAACCACACATGATGAGTACCCAGGGTACCCAATTAGAATGACAAACAAAAATAAGGATACAAAAAGGAAAATAAACAGGAAAGATATTGTAGGACTTCTCGAAGCAAACGGATACAGCACAAATGAACTTGTGCACGCGTGCATCAATAAAAACAAAGCTAGAGCCGCTATCAGCACCATCAAGGGTGACACCACTGATCTCGATCTTAAACGGGATAATACTGACGGCAGCCCCATAACAGTGAGCAAGCTCATAGCTAAAAATAAAGAGACAGACAACATAGAACAATGTCTAAAATGGCACAACAAACCCAAGGAATGGTGGATTCACCTTAATAGCCCATGGCATGCAGCTCACTTACTCTCTAGAGGAAAGGGGATGCCGGAAGGTGGTCTAAACTTAGGCCATAACGACAAAGATAACATCTGGCATATAGGTTCGCCTCACCTTCTAAATAAGAAAGATGTAAATGCCTATCTCAAACGACACCTTTCATTCAGCTCACTGGAAGTTAAGAAAATCACGAAATCCAACACAGATGAGCACATGACCAGCTGGAATATTCTTCTACAACCCCATATGCCTGCTAAATTCTGGAACCTGTACGGATCTGAGATGCATTCGGAAAAAATAGACTGCACCGCCCTTTTATTCCAATACGCTACAGGCTGGGTGTCTTACACTGAAAGACTACATAGCACACTCGAAATGGAAAATGGATCGGAAGCAACTAGAAACGGCGGCACTGGCCTCAAGGAAATGCACCCTGACGCGACATGGGATACCCTGCACAAATTGGCACATCAGGCGGCAAGTGACGCCTTTGGCACCAAGAATCTGAACAAAACTGGGAGGTCCGAAAAACCATCAGCAGTATCTAACTATATATACAAATGGCTAAACACAGTACGCCGCACCATCAAATATTTGGATACAAGAACTCATGTTAGCAACATTCCAAAGCAAGCCAAAAAGGCTGCCCGCACGCTACCGTTTGCCTCGCTCCAACCCAAACACAATGAAGCAGCAGCCACATGGGGATTGCGATTGCATGAAAATTATGTAATAATCAGAAATGCTTTTCAGAAAAGCAGAGACACAGACATTGAACGACGCAAACTCCGAGAAAAAGAAGCCCTGCAGCATCTTTTCTCAACTAACCTTTCGAGGTTTCTAGACACAGTCATGGGAAAGATGAAACCTACTGAAAAAGGTGCAGCCGCAACCCCAGGTAGTGATGGAAAGATACCTGAGACAAAAACAGAAAAACTAAACACAACACTAGATGAATACAAAAATAAAAAATTATTTTCTACTAACCCGACTGAGCCGGATGAACTCCCTCAGTGGCTTACTGACATTCTCAAGGATAGCCCTAAAATTCCCGATACGGCTGCCGTGAGACTATTGACAGAAATCACGCACAAAGAACTCCAACAAGCATACTCGGACTGTGGTATCTCTACAGCACCAGGACCCTCAGGGATGAGATACTCGCAGTGGATCAAGGGCCCAGAGAATTTTCAAGAGGTTACTGTCTCACTTTTTAACCACATTCTTATAACTGGGAAATTTCCAAAGAGTGCAAAATCTGGAGTCATCCTTCCAATCCCTAAAAATCCCTCTGCACCATGTACAATAGATAATTCTAGACCCCTCACAATGTTGGAAACGGGTCTTAAACTATTTAATACAATAATTGCTAACCGTCTCAAAACAATACTTAACACCCACCCCATTCTCTTTCCCATTCAAGATGCCTTTCTTCCGAATAAAAACATAGATGACTCACTCCAAATTCTGAATGAAGTGATTTCGGATGCCAATAGATACGACAAAGACCTCCACGTAGTTTACCTGGACCTAAAACAAGCATTTGACAGAGCTGAATTCTGGATGAGCAATTTAGCGCTCAGAATGTTGGGACTCCCATCACAAATAATCAACATCATCTCAGACATTACCAATGATGCCTCTAGAATGGTACTCACTGAAGAAGGCCTCACGGATGAATGGTCCATAGAATGTGGAGTTCCTCAGGGAGAAGTTTTGAGCCCACTAAGGTTTGTAGCCATTATGGACATTCTGGCAATTTGGTTAGCAAAAAGAGCAAACGGTGTAAACCCGACAGGAACCACATGTGGATATGAACTGAACTCGGAACGCCATAGACCAGACAAACCAGGAAACAATGTTATTCCTCCCTCCCAAAACCTATTAGAAAAGGACACCACTTTAAATATCTTTGCTTGCACGGTTCTTTTGTGATGACATCATTCTCGTGGGGAAAACTAAAGACGAAGTTCAAGACATGCTAGGTATAGTTAATGAATTTATGAGCTTCATTGGTATTCCCATCAATGTTAAGAAATCCAAATACTCTTACAGAAAGCGCATCAAACCTCAGGGCAAAACAGTGACGCGATATGACCTGTCCGATGATTTACTCATCTCAGGGGGTCATCTGGAGCCCAATACAAATGACTCAAGTCCTTCCATTGATTCGAAATGGATACCCCCCGAGTCACCAGAATTCCTCGATTTCTCCAATAGCAAAGAGGTAAACAAATATCTCGGAGTATGGTTTGCACTAAATGGGGAATGGGACAAACAGGCGGAAATCCTTATCGACAGACTTAAAGCTACCTTAATATCCATCCAACTGCAACACATGACTCTACACCAGTTAAGATATGTTATAAATGCGGTTGTAGTTCCGAGGATGGCATACCCCCTTAAAGTTACCTCAGCAATTGCCAACTCCTCAAAGAATGTCGCAATTGAATTAGACAAAATGATAGCTTCGTTTATAATTAAATATTTGGGCTGCCCAGTTGACACCAATCACCAAATAATCTGGACAGCAGTCTGCCAAGGCGGGTACGGTATTGATAGTGTCTTTGATGTTGTAACCGCGTCGTGTATTACCGAAACTATGAACACCCTGTGTTCTGCGGATGAACACGAATATTGGCAACACAACCACACGGACCGTATCACTGATCCCCACCTCATCTCACTATACCGTAGAAACAGCAATCTATGGCTTAAAATAATAATTCAAAACATGAACAACGAAATGGGTAAAAATGCCATCTCGGGTTTCCCCTTATCACACTATGCAACCTACAGTCACACTAAAGACAAACGCTTTAACTGGTTTAGGCGTACAGGTCACATTATGGCAAAACTTGGATACGCTATCGACTCTAAAAATTACCCTGAAAATGAAGCGGGTGAAACCACATTAATCACCACCCTTCCCAGACAACTCTACATGTCGAGGAATGTTACCTCCGCAATACAAAAATACAACCTCAAGCACACAGGCTCCTTTCTAACTCCCTGCGGTGGAATGTTAAAAAACTGGCAAGAAAGTAAAGGCTTTTTCAGACTGAATGGTAATAGACCCCCTGGATGGCTAACCGAAATCGAAAAGGAAATGCTTCAAAACCCTGTAGATTTGGACCCACAGGCTAGATATGTCAAGAAACAATATAGAGACAACATAGTACCCCCCGACACGGGTGAATTTCATTGGAAAGGAAATGGTGACCGAAATTCCGTCTCTCTTATTCACATTACCAATATTGACTTAGAGGCCATGTCAATACAATATACAGGATACAGTAACAATGCCATAAACCCTAATGTCTTTGTGAGAATCGAAGGTACCAACAGTCTTCAATACGACTTTGAATATAGCATCACCAATGACGGTTGCATCCTAATTCCAGCAGGTTCTATTTTCGAATATAATGACCATATGGACCCGCCCTCTTCTGTCCTTGCTACAGTCAGTGATATTAACTCACACTATGATTACATCTCAGACAGACAGTATGAAACCATTATTGCCAGAATGAAAAACAAAACTGCGGAGGAAGAAAGTGAATACAGCTGCCCTAGCGACTCGGAAGAAGAATCCACCCCCAACGCCGAAAAGAGCAAACAAATGGAAGATTATGATATGGCAAGCGATGGTTCTCTATTTGCTGGAAAGAAAACAGCATGCAGTGGGGCAGCATATGCCATAAAAAACTTTGACAACGGGATGCCACTTGTACGGAAGATGAATATCCCCCCCTCAAGAACTATCTCCGCATCGGGGCTCCTTATCAAGGAAGATATCCAAAACCCGAGTAGCACATCTGCTGAAATTGCGGGACTGCGATTTCTACTCACAGAACAAAAAGAGAAACTCCTCAAATCCATTACTCCAATGGTACATGCCATTGACTCCATGGCAGCAATATCCGCGGTAACAAAGGATGGCAGGTCCATGAGTGCTCGGGACAAACTACGTGAAGATAATCGCAGAGATGTGCAGGCTGTTCGCCTATTGCTCGAAGAACTTGGCTTTTACAGTGAAGGAGACCACAGTAAAATCATCCTTAAATGGATTAGGGGTCACAATAATGACAAAGTCCATGACAGAGTGGACCGTACTGCTAAAAGAGCCTCATTCAGAGGGGGCTGTTTAGACATCTCCCGCTACGACCCTGCCGAGGAACTACCCTTCTCATTATTCTTTTTTGAGGTCCCTATTTTAGGCGATATCCGTAGTCACATCAGAGGAATTCAACGACTATCACACTATCATAATTGGAGAACTCTACAGTCCCAAGGGAAGTACCTGAGAATGCTCAACGAGAATAACATGCTGGATTCAGTGACCCGTAGGTCATAACTATTCTGACTCCCGTTAGCTGTACCAGTACTCGTACAGTACTAGGTGACAGATCCCTAGGTCACAGACACCTTATATTCGTTTATCTTTATAATCAGTGTACACTTGTATGAGAACTTATCAGTGACCACCCCGATATATTACGTTATATTATATCTCACAGGTTATGGGGTATTACCCCGCTTTTATCACTGCTGACTTTGCCATGACTGGCTAAGCTTTTCCGCTTGGCGGGGCGTTGGGGCCTCGCGAGATGTTGAATTGGCCACTTTAGGGCGCGCGGTTTGCGCTATGTTGCGGTGAGATTGCGAGTTGGGATTTTCGGCAACTTCTACGGGTGTCCGCGTTGGATTTTGTTTTAGACTGGACTTGATCACCCCTGTCAACAACTCCTTGGCCGCCGCGTATTCGACTCCGTTGATTTCGTTCGACCCCTTCTTCTCCTCACTCCGCAACTGCATTACGGTCGCCCGCCACCTTACAATTTGACACTCGCCTTTTCCCCAACCCCCCTCCTATAGGAATTTATTCTGATGACTTCATCCTCAGTTGGAACACCGGCCATGGGCGCTAGGATGCGCCTAGATTCAATTTTTGCTAGGAACGTGGGTGCTCGCTACAAGAGCACCCCGCAGTCAGCGAATGTCGCGCTCGCTGCTGCTGACAGGACACGCAGCAATGCCGTTTTGCAATCGTCTTGGGACATTGACGTTGTGAAGCGT
Organism: Cymbomonas tetramitiformis; assembly: GCA_001247695.2. Lineage (NCBI taxonomy): Eukaryota > Viridiplantae > Chlorophyta > Pyramimonadophyceae > Pyramimonadales > Pyramimonadaceae > Cymbomonas > Cymbomonas tetramitiformis. The sequence continues at coordinate 55,552 of LGRX02029577.1, forward strand.
GTTGCGAAGGACACCTTAGGTACTAAGGCGTCCTCATTTTCCGGAAGTGAACCACATCGACAACTTCTTTGGGATTCCTTGGTCACTGCCTTGGAAGCATCGTTTGTCAACAAGGACAGCGCCAACGAGGACATTTTTGACCTCGTGGACGTCACCAAGGAGGTTCACCCGATCTTCAACGACATTTTACTTCGTGCGTTGGTCTCTTTGACAACGCCACATTCTCCAGCTCGAAGGTGGGTTGACGCTTCGGCCCGAATTTCTCCGCGTGACGGCAAGCGTGCCTTGCTGGAGATCACCAAGCGGCTTCTGCCGCCTGGGCATCGGCCGCTCCGCCACCACGAGGAGCTTTTAAGCATTTCTTTTGGTTCGTCTAACGACCCTGAACCCTTGGTCGCGCAATTTGACGAATGCCTGAAGGCCATCGCGGCTAGCGGAGCGGGCCCCCTGGACGACGAAGCCGCCAAAAGGCAACTCCTTGCGGCACTGGACGTCGAGTTTTACAAGGAGGTAATTACCCCGCTTCGCCTGGACACCGAGTTGGCGAAGGTGAGCATCGAGGAGGTGTACACTCACGTTCTAGAGGTGTGGTGGTGTGCGAACCCTAATGGCCCTCCCACCCGCCCCAAGGCAGCCGCGCCTGTCCCGACGCACACGCCTCTCGGATTGGCTTACGCAGGTGACGGACAGGGTGACATCTCGGACTTCCTCGAGGAGTTCGCTCGTATCATTGGTGAGGCCTCTACCCTACTCACCTCCCTCCGTCATGACGAGCGCGGGATTGCACCCGACACACCGCCGCCACGGAGTGATTTTCACCGTAGGCATGGGGGCGGTGGTGTAAAGTTTCCACCGTCCAAGTGGCGCGACGAACGAAACCGTCGGACCGACGGTAAGTTTCACGGACGTAATCGTCACGTGGGTTGGAAGCAGCGCTTCGCGGCATCCCCGCTCCCGAAGGGCGGGAATTGGCCTCAAGGCATGAAGCCGCAGGGTGCTAGGAGCATTTCTTTTCACTCCGCATCCTCGGCCTTCGTTCAGGAGTGCCCCCTCTGCCCTGGACACTTTCACGACACTGCACGTTGCCCTGAGGTGTGTGGTTCGTGCGATGTGGACCTACGGGATGCCGCCATGGACCTAGACGAGGTCGTTTCGGCCTTTCAAACCGCCTTCGACAACGAGAACGACGAAGAGTTCGCTGACTTGTGCCACGAGCACGACCAGCCGCTGGTGCGTACCGATCCTGAGCCTTTCACTTACCCGGTACGGCACGACGTGGGATTGCGTGCACACTATGCGGGCTTGGGTCATGGTGCCTCGGGCGCCGGCATGGGAGATGTACTATCAGATGCACGGGGAGTACTCGAATCCCTGCGGTCTGCGGCTACGGCTGCACAGGTCGGTGGTGCTACCGACGCCGGTAAACAACCACCGCTGCACATCGGCACTTTGTCCGTGCCGCAGGTGGTGTGCGATGCGCCACCACCAACTGCCAATCACGTGATCGACGCTGGACTTTACCCTGTTTCGGCATCGGACCCCGCTTCTTTCGACTCTCCTTTCGAGGAGCCGCTACGAGTGTCCTTTATGGACCGGGTAATGCCAACATGCCCTGAAACCTCCCTTAAGTTGTGCTCGATTGACTCGGATCACGAGTCGATTCACCCGGGGGAGCTTTCCGTGATCGACGATGACGACGACTCCGACGGTTATTCCTCTTCCGGAGACGAGATTCACTCGGCCCCACCGGCTACACGGTCACGTGTCGGTGTGGCAACAACAAGGCACGGTATCGGTTGGTCCAAGGTGTTATTAGTCGATACCGATATGCCAAAAAAATCTATCAGGCAATACCAATAGTGTCTCTAAGTTATTAGTCGATACCGATATTAACTAATTGGGTATTAGTTGATACCGATTTTCCGATATGTGAAAAAATAACTATTAGGTAATACCGATATTATAATAAACTGATATATCGGTTCCTAGCAAGCATACGAATGTTGCCTACTCCTACCTATCTAGTTCAGCTCTTCGGCACATGATTCCTACCTATCTACATATCTAGTTCATTGCAACCATTATTAGGGAATGCTCAATGGTCCCTTCATTCAGACTTTTTCTTAAGTCGCTATGCATCTGGATGCAAGCGCTAAAAGCTCGCTCTACTAACACCGGTTGTGCTCGCAGGCGCAACAAGGAACGGTGTGGTCTGGTCATCTTGAACATCGTAATAAAAGGGAATCCCTCCCCCCCTGAGTCTTCCACCACTCTGCAAGATACAAGTCAAACTCGTCATCAGTTTTATTGCCCCGTGGCACTGCTGTAGCGGGTTCATATTCATACAACTTCACTATCACTATCTGAAAACACTTGCAAATATGGTTTTTGTGTTGGAAATAATGGACTTCTTGGCATTGGGCGTGTCACGTTGGGCGGTGCTCTCATACGCAAGCGCGTCGGTGCAAGCCGCTTGGTCCTTGGGACGCCACTTCTCTTGCAGCCGAAGGATCGCTTCCGATATTTGAATATTCTGATATCTTTCCCGATATGACACTGATTTTGTATTAGTTGATACCGATGTTACATAATTAGTAATTAGTCGATATTGATATTCCGATAACTCTTAAAAACATTGTCGATTGATAGCAATATCGCCGATATATCGATTTATCGGATATCGGTTGCAACCGATACCGTGCCTTGGGCAACAATGCCGAGGTTCTTTTCTTTTGCATCTCTAGCCCTGCCCGCACTCATGTGTCTTGCATGTGTGTCAGCGGTTCAGGGTTCGGTGGTGCTCGATCGAGCCCCTGAATTCACCGCAGCGGTACATCCCACTGGGGTGACTGCCAACAGTCTGTCTGACTTGCCGTGCTGTTTTACTTTCGGCATTTCTTTTCCTTCTGTGGTTTCGGCGGGTTTGAATTCTGATTTTCGGTTTTCGGAATTTCTGATTTTGCTCTACGAGTCTTTTCCTGCCTCTGGTTTCTGGTCTTGGCTTCTGGATTATGGTTCTGGCTTCTGGTTCTGGACACTGGTCTCTGGACTCTGGTTCTGGATTATGACTTCTGGACTCTGGTTCTGGTTGAACTTCTTTGACACTGACAACTTCTTCAACTCTGGTGAACTCTGCAACTTTGTAGACCACTTTCAAAGTGGCTGAGTATCTGCAAAATTGAGCTGTAGGAACTTAGCTTGCGAGCGTATCCTAGCAGCAGTTTTAGGAAGGGACCGCCCTGGCTAAAGCACAGGCCTCCCTCTAGCAGTTTCCAGCTCTTAGCTGTTTGTTGTTTCGGAACAATTTGCTTTGTCTGTGCTCCGCTCTCTGCCACCTGTAACAGCACTATGTACAGTCACAGGGTGGTGTGCTGGATTCAGTGACCCGTAGGTCATAACTATTCTGACTCCCGTTAGCTGTACCAGTACTCGTACAGTACTAGGTGATGACAGATCCCTAGGTCACAGACACCTTATATTCGTTTATCTTTATAATCAGTTTACACTTGTATGAGAACTTATCAGTGACCACCCCGATATATTACGTTATATTATATCTCACATAACACCGCCCCCACAAAAGATATTTCCAAAATAACACCTAAAGCTTTCACCGCTTCTAGAAGTAGAGAACTCCTGGGTCTTCAAGCCTCTCCAGCACGCTTATTTAAACTGGGGAAAAGCGGGACTGAAAACTGCCCCTACTGCCAACAGAATACAAAATGCACCTTTGAACACATCCAACTTGAATGCCCAGGACATAATAATAGTTTGTATAGTCTTAGAGCAACCCAAGATAGCGAACTAAGGAAAATCATCGCTGAAGAAATCTCAGAAAAGCCTAAACTACTAAACCCTGGAAAAGGTACCACATACATCAAAACACAGCCATCGAAACTTTTTCCACTTGCTGACCTAAGACAGGAAATGAATGAGGAATTATACTTACACGCTCTCCCGGAAGCTAGCATGTACCGTCCATCAAGTTCAAAAAAGAATACCATTGCTGTGACCGCAAAGCCCGAAATTGACCATGTTACGGGAACAATTAAATATCCCGAACTCCAATATGTCCAAAAGAAAGAGTTTTGGAAACTTTTGGCTTGGCACCGCCTTTCCAACAAAGCAGTCCCATGCTCACTTGCGGAGTACTCGAATAGGGCACACGATATTCATGAAGCACTCAATGCATGTAAGTTTGAATCGGGAGACCCTAAAAATTGCTACGCAATAAGAAGAAGCCTCTTAGATATTTTGGTGGATGACAGAAACCTTGACAAAAACGGCTGTGAACTTTTCTCCAACCCACTAAATGCCCACCCTAGAATTTACTCGAGAAGATGCATTGTTATGGCTAAACATACAATCGCCGCGATATAGTATCAATATACAAAAGTAACACTGCAAAGTTGAACAGCAATGCAAGTGTACGTATGAGCGGAATTTTGTGAGTGCAGTCTCCGTAGAAGATCTGCTGAAGCACAACGCTTCCTCACTTTTATACCTACGTCACCCATCATCTTAGATGGTACCGCCATTGGGTTGTGAACCCGAGACGTAGGTTGAACGACCAACATGGTAGTAACGACTAGTTCGTTCATGCTGCACATGCGAGTTCTGCGCATGCTGAAAGCTAAAGATGGTTCTTGGTTTGTTTCCAAGATGTATCTTTACTTTGCCATCTTCGAGTTCAATCATACGAACTCTCGATGACAGGGATGCCTGATGATATGACATAATCATGTACAGTCATCGTCGACCGTACTGACGACTGTCATAAATGTATGACGCGACTCGACCTGTACAGTCATGATCGACCATACTGTCGACTGTCATAATAATATATGACGCGACCGACTGTCATAATGATATATGACGCGACCGACTGTCATAATATATGACATGACATGGTATGACATGTCTGACAGGTATGACACGTATGACATGTATGACACATATGTCATCGGTCATGACCCTGACAGATCTCCCCTCTTAAAAGAGTTGTGACCTCACAACGGGCATACCTTTGTATATGTCTATGATGTCTTTGTTGTTGTCGCTTCTTGCTGGTACCAGTCTTCTTACACCGATTTGAGGCGTCCCTCATGGTGTTTTTTAGGTTATTGGGGGGAACTGAGTCCACTTTAGTCCCTCACCTTACAGTTCTTAGGATGTAGCCCACCTTTCCGGAATTCGTATCGTTGAGTGACGTTCCAAGGTTCAATGAAGAGCGTTTTCGCGATACAATCCTACGTTGGATTGCTGATTGATCCACACGTTATCATGTATGTGCTAGACGATTCAAAGCATCCGAAGTCTACGTTACGGATTATTTGCGCTAGCCGTCGTCGCCTTTGCGCGATCGATGATCCCACGATTATAACGAATTATATTCGAACGATTCTCGGCCTGATATAGTGCACCCAACTCTTCCTCCCCTCCTTAAGCTACTTTGGAGGATCCTAGGCGGTGATGGGGAGCCCGATTTGATAATAAACGAACAAAGGGGCTTGTTTTAATGCAAACGGAGCGGCCCTGCTTAACGGAATTGGACTTATAATCCTTAACCGGTCTGCTCAACTCCTCAATATCTTTGTCCAGTACGCACGCTTTGACGAACATCTATCGCGATGAGTGAGAATGAATTCGCCACGTACTAATGTGAAATTTATTTAGTCATGTTTGTCAAGCACAACTTAGGATCACAACTCCGTCCACCTCAGTTATCCGGTAGCGCGGATTTACTGGCCACAGAATCCGATGACAAACCACGGTCTTGGCAAAGGTAGCATTAGCAGTTTTTTCACAGATATTGGTACCCGCATATGCGTATCTGTGTAAGGGTATGATTTACACAAGGCTCACTACACCTTAGCAAGGAAGGATCAATTCTTGCTCCTGTCATATCAATTTGATGCAGGGTAAAAAATGTTAGGGATATATCCCTGCAGTTCTTGGGTTGCAGCCCATTGCACCGAAGGCGCATCGCAGTTCTTGGGATGCAGCCCTGCAGTTCTTGGGATGCAGCCCTGATATATTTATACAACCGATGGATGAAAACCTCTTGGGTACATATTTCCACGGCTTGATTATTATTAGGTCGGCAATTATTGGCAAAAGTCATTGGCTATCAGCTTTTGACTCAGAAGCCACAATGTTATAGAAGTTGCGACCTATTGTGATCATATGCGGCAGTTATGCTTTCAGCATACGTAGACAATATGATTATGTGGAACTTATAATCCCACTTAAGTTGCATCATGATAAATTTATCCAGGTGTTAACAAGTGTTCAGGATTTGATAAGGGGTTGACGCCCCACAAGCCAAGGTCACTGTCTCATAAGGCTCGCCTCAAGTGTGCGGCTTTGAGGATTAGCGTCCTGGCGAGACACAGTCATGATGCTTCCTAGTCCAAAGAGCTGGAAATGAGAGTGCTCAAGATATCCAAAGACAGGAAGGCTTTTGGTTGGCCAGTGTTACTGTCAAGATGCTTAACCTTGATGGAATGGCATTCAGATACAAACTGTGCAACCATGCATGTGACTTATGCATTGGTGTATGACTTTGATGAATTGTCTCTTGTCATGAACCTGGAAGGAATGACAGGCAATTTAGCTAGAGTGGCGGATTTACTCACTCGGCTTTGCTGTTTATGGAATTCGATGCCTGATGGCACAACTGGCAATCCTTTGCTCAGATGCTTTCCTCAAGACATTGGCAACAACTTGTGTGCCAGCTTCTCAAGATTTGGGGAGAAATCATGGATCAACAATCTATGAATCAAAACACATGTATCAAGGTTGATTCAATGAATCCTTCAACTCTTGAATTTCGACAATCAGCATCCCAGGCTGTTGACGTCAAAGTGATGGTCGTAAGCTTACAATATAGCTTATTCACATTTGAAAAACCATCGTTCTCTTATGTCAGTGCCCCTACAATATGATAGAGCCGGAGAAATGTGCATTTATGATTTCTTCATAATGAACTTTATGTGTCAATACCATAGTTGGGTGCACTATATCAGGCCGAGAATCGTTCGAATATAATTCGTTATAATCGTGGGATCATCGATCGCGCAAAGGCGACGACGGCTAGCGCAAATAATCCGTAACGTAGACTTCGGATGCTTTGAATCGTCTAGCACATACATGATAACGTGTGGATCAATCAGTAATCCAGCGTAGGATTGTATCGCGAAAACGCTCTTCATTGAACCTTGGAACGTCACTCAACGATACGATTTCCGGAAAGGTGGGCTGCATCCTAAGGACTGTATGGCTAAATGCCTAAGGTGAGGGACTAAAGTGGACCCAGTTCCCCCCAATAACCTAAAAACACCATGAGGGACGCCTCAAATCGGTGTAAGAAGACTGGTACCAGCAAGAAGCGACAACAACAAAGACATCAAAGACATATACAAAGGTATGCCCGTTGTGAGGTCACAACTCTCTTAAGAGGGGAGATCTGTCAGGGTTATGACCGATGACATATGTGTCATACATGTCATACGTGTCATACCTGTCATACATGTCATACCATGTCATGTCATGTCATGTCATATATATTATGACAGTCGGTCATGTCATATATTATTATGACAGTCGACAGTATGGTCGATCATGACTGTACAGGTCGAGTCGCGTCATACATTTATGACAGTCGTCAGTACGGTCGACGATGACTGTACATGTCGCCAGATGATTATGTCATATCATCAGGCATCCCTGTCATCGAGAGTTCGTATGATTGAACTCGAAGATGGCAAAGCAAAGATACATCTTGGAAACAAACCAAGAACCATCTTTAGCTTTCAGCATGCGCAGAACTCGCATGTGCAGCATGAACGAACTAGTCGTTACTACCATGCTGGTCGTTCAACCTACGTCTCGGGTTCACAACCCAATGGCGGTACCATCTAAGATGATGGGTGACGTAGGTATAAAAGTGAGGAAGCGTTGTGCTTCAGCAGATCTTCTACGGAGACTGCACTCACAAAATTCCGCTCATACGTACACTTGCATTGCTGTTCAACTTTGCAGTGTTACTTTTGTATATTGATAATATATCGCGGCGATTGTATGTTTAGCCATAACAATATCGTTACCCATATATATTCAACACCTAATATTTTAGGGTGTCACACTGATATGACATGTGTCATTATGATTTTCTGATACCTTAATAGGTATAAAATCATAATCTTACATAAAATGGGCACACATTTTTCATTTTGAAATTAAACGTGGAGCTTTTTCACCTATTTTATAGCTTTTTTCAGCTGTCTGAAATATTGCTGTGGTGACATATTTCAGTGTAAATGTGAAATGTAAGTACAGAATCATTACAAGGAACTTCACTTTTGCATATGACATTTTTTCATAGCAAATAAGTGAGTTGTGCTGTATATCAACATTTACAGTTGACAGCATTCTGGGTTTTACTGATTTAAACCCATGCACAGCAAATGTACTATGTATATATTAATCAACTTAAGTGGAAACAGCCACTTTAGCGACATTTCTTAACCTATGATTTGTTTGAGCATAGGTCTGTGCTCTTAAGATTTATCAAAGTGATATATCTCATTTGGAACAAATCTGGACTTTGCTGGATACAATCACAGCAACTTCACACAACACATTTATGTGTGTGTGAATGTCCTTTATACTATTGTCAGAAATCATATGAAAACTGATCTGTATGTTACATGCAAATTGAGCTGATCAATTCTGAATCAACTATCATAATGCAATGTACTTGTTGTAGTTGCTCCAGCTGATATGTGAGACGAGTGGACAATGCTCAGCAGTGACCAGCTGCTTATTTGAGCATTGTATAATGCCTTCGGGTCTGGAGATATTCTCCATCCAGCCCTTCAGCATGGTTTTTTATCCTGTTCCCTTATGTATCGCCATCACTGACACTTCCACGCACATGTGTTTGGAAGTGGGATCCATATTATCATACATAATATAGTTAATTTATTCACTTTGAGTCAGTGAATCTTAACATGTATGATGAATGCTTGGTGATGTGCAGTGTATGGTACTACTGATTAGTACCTAGTGTGTGTGTTCACTTTTATACACTTACAAGAAGATAAGTTCTGGATATTTCAACATTCCCAAACAGTTTATCATGCAGGATGATAATCAGCATACCATGTACCGAATGAATCTAGCATGATATATATCAGGTTAGGGGTTGTTGTAGTCCTGAGATCATCTCATTCACAATAATACGTTGCTGGTTTATTTCACATATAGTTCCGGTGAGCAATCCTTTCAGTGATCCACAATAGAACGATATGTGGTCCGAAGAGTATCTCGACTCCACCGGGTCATAACGAGCTAATTATTGTGTTGAGATCATTGAATAGGCACCTTACACTATATGGGTTCGAATATAGTTAACATGCACAGCAAGTATGCTTATGTGCATGTCTGATGCATTGTAATATAATGTCACATATTCCAGCTGCTAACGTGATCAAGCTGGTTTATACATAACATCTGCTAACGTGATGCATACACAACTTACAATATTGCAGTCACTCAGTATAGAATGTATACATGGTGTAATGCTGCATGTTGGTGCGTGCTGCATGCTGGTGTGTGCTGCATATACTCATGTGCTGCATGTTGGTATATAATGCAATCATTGCAAACTCGGTATATACATCTTTTGCACACTATATTGCAATAAGCATACAAATGCTGACGGTTTGAAATATTTCTGCAGTCATCAATATGTGGTGTAAAATGTTGCAGTATAGTAATCATGTGTCCGTCATGCATCCATCCAAAATATCCCTGCGAGTATACAATTATTCTGCAAAGGATATTGACGCGCGCAACATGGCATATGTACGGATGGCGGACATTGTAGACAAATGAATGTCTCGCTGCATGTAGATACATCAGGAATCATGCGCCCTAAAATCGTGCGTTTATTGCATCCGATGAAATCATGACAGGTGCACATCGCGCTGACGAGCTAAAAATCATCGTACGAGCGGATTATTGTATACGATTCATTTGCGAAAATCGATGTTGCCAATTATTTCACAAAGTATCTCATTGTCGCCGGTGTATTGTCGCATAAATGAATGCGATCGCGCTGTTTAACGAAATTTCGTACGTCCATTCGCAGCTGATGCGAATCATACGTACCGACGGTCATTTTTCACTAGCGCATCTGCATCTCGCATACCGTGACAATCCTGCGAATTTTGACATCATATGTATACGATCCGTATACTGTGCGCACACCTTGTCGCTTATAGTATTAAGACGATTTCTCTACGAATGCTGTCAGCTGCGGATATGTTCGCGATGATCAATCCTCGCGCAATCCGTATGCTGTCGATATTCGAGCGTATTTATTATTCGGTTTGCGGATATTCAGTATAACTGCGAGCGCTGTTGCTTGTATGCGCGAACCTGCAACCTGCGAACAATGTGATATATACAATATCTAACGCTGCACTCACTTGAGTTCTCGTGTTCGTGCCTTGACGAGTTTAGAATACCATTGTTATGGCTAAACATACAATCGCCGCGATATATTATCAATATACAAAAGTAACACTGCAAAGTTGAACAGCAATGCAAGTGTACGTATGAGCGGAATTTTGTGAGTGCAGTCTCCGTAGAAGATCTGCTGAAGCACAACGCTTCCTCACTTTTATACCTACGTCACCCATCATCTTAGATGGTACCGCCATTGGGTTGTGAACCCGAGACGTAGGTTGAACGACCAACATGGTAGTAACGACTAGTTCGTTCATGCCGCACATGCGAGTTCTGCGCATGCTGAAAGCTAAAGATGGTTCTTGGTTTGTTTCCAAGATGTATCTTTGCTTTGCCATCTTCGAGTTCAATCATACGAACTCTCGATGACAGGGATGCCTGATGATATGACATAATCATCTGGCGACATGTACAGCCATCGTCGACCGTACTGACGACTGTCATAAATGTATGACGCGACTCGACCTGTACAGTCATGATCGACCATACTGTCGACTGTCATAATAATATATGACACGACCGACTGTCATAATAATATATGACATGACATGACATGACATGGTATGACATGTATGACAGGTATGGCACGTATGACATGTATGACACATATGTCATCGGTCATAAC
>LGRX02029578.1:0-43900 GCA_001247695.2 Cymbomonas tetramitiformis
GGACATTGACACCGCGGGCATCTTCACTATGGATTCTGGCGGGCTGTACTTTGACAGCTCAGATATCTTCATTCTGGACACTTCAATTGACTACAACAACTTCTACAGCAGCGAACTCCTTGTTTTGCAGTGAACTACCACTTTCGAAGTGGCTACAGTAATAGTGTAATACCGCATGTTTAAGGAAACAGGAATTTGAAGCCAGCCTAGCCTTCCCGTGTTTTCTGACCCCCGCAGCCCTCCCCTCTGCCCAGCGTCAAATCTCACCGAAATTCTAACGAAAGAATGCATTTCGAGCTTTCAATGACTTTCTCTTAGAATTTCCCAAATTACTAAATCCCCCTAAAATCATTGAAGTTTTCTCAATGTTCGGTGGTTAAAAAACAGACGTGACCTCCGTTTCTTATTTGGGTATATTCTCTTAATTTTCTTTTTCTTGACTAGCCTTTTTTCCGTGACTATGACCCCCCCTAAAAAAACAACTGGCTGGTTCCTTAACCTAGCATTCCCTTAAATGTGAGGTATTACTGTAGAGTTGCCACTGCATTGCTAGTAGCACCGTTAGATCTCCTCAACATGTCACAGCAGCCTGAGTAATGTACCGTGCTAGCTAGGATGGGACCGTCGCTAGCCAAGAGCACAGGGCCCCGTTAGCTATCTACTGTTTCCGCCGCTTGAGATGGTGTTTGTTTTTTCACCCTAACTCGCCACCCGAACTTTTCCTCCGTAACAGTACATGGTGGTATGCTGGATGTGTCACACCGTGTGACACTTCCTGAGTCTGTACTCTGTACTCGTATAGTACAGGGTGACAACTTGTAGGGATCAGCCGATAGCTTTGGTTTTATCCGACACAGTTTGGAACAAGTGAAAGCATTCTGTAACGGCACGCATTATATAGCCAAGACTATATATCTAAAAGGTGTCGACTGAGAGGAAACTCGGCAAGAGAAAGACATGTATGGTGATGTGATGGGAAGATATATCCTGCCGGCATATCTCGTTGTGTGGAGAATATATATCAAAATTCAAGTAGAGATGAAGGTAAAACATGTAAAGTGGCCTAAACCGTGAGATAGAGATACTATATAAACCTACACCCCGATCGCTCACCCGCACACCCGGGCCAAGCGGTCACTCGGCACGTCGCGCGGGGTGGTACGATCTACGGATAATCTGTTGGAATCTGGCCCGCGGCCCTCCCGAGAGTCCCGGTGCAGGCCCTGACCAGGCCCCTAGATTCCGTACTAGCTCGGGTGCAAGTGCTGTCAATAATAATATCACATTTACTCTGAAATAGAAGACCAAGCCATACAAGCGCCGTAATCCTGCTAGGCAGGCAACTATAAACAGAAGAGGCTGCTATCAAAATCATAGCGCGCCCCGAAAGGCTCATCTAAATCGTATCAACAAAGGAAACCGCAGGTAGGATGATAAATATACGCAAAGCGCTAAAAGGCCATGCTGACGGAGAAACAGTTGTGACTGCGTCGCGGTGGTGGGGGGGCTGAGACTGTGGTGGTGGAACGGGATGGCGGTGGAGGTGGGGGAGGCGCGCGGGGGGGGGGTATCCTGCTATCCTCTCCCGCAGGAGATTCGAGCATAGGGGCTGGCGCCCCCCGCCCCCGAGGGACATATATCGGTAGGCGGGCTTATCCCGGACATCCATTCCGAGGATATCCCAGTAGCCGAGGTTGTAGGCCCATTCCATGCTTTGTGACGATTATGTTGGACATGGTTGGCTAAACGACGACGCCGTCTGTGTAGGTGGTGCGCCTTGCGCACCCTGGGTGCCAGGGCGTAAGCGGAGTTCTTGTATTATGTCGTAAGCTGCTTTGGGGGCGGCATGGGATGGGGGCGAGTACATAAAGGTCAAACTTCCGTATTACAATTCGGCGGCTTGATCACCCTTGCTGCCGTGTGGGCGGGGACGTCTCAATGTGAAATCCAACCCAAATTCCTATCTGGATTATCAACATTCATCGATTTCAGATCTGGTACACACCGATGATTCGCCGCCGAAACGAGTTATCGACGCTGGGACGACGCGGGGACGAGACAGGATTGAATAACGTGTTTGCTGGGACGACGCTGGGACGCTGGATAACACTGTGGACGATTGGTCCTACCTCCTATGATAGGACGTACCGTTATTGTCGAGGTTTCAACGTTTCGACTGACCGATGGTGCGAGTGCTGTTGCGGTGGGCTATCAACGATCCGCATCCCGCGTACACCGTTGCAGGGACACACACACACACACACATTCGACATTCTGGCAGAGGCTTTTCGCTTTAGGGACTACAATAGGGCAGTGCATCAAGAATTTTAAAAAATAGTAGAGGGGTAAGGGCGCGGTTGCTGTGACGAGGCAACATTGTGGCAGTGTCACACCATGGCCCCGAGGCCTAGGCATGCAGGTGGTCTGGTGGTGGCGACGTGACGAGCTTCCGGCCTGACGCGACCCATTAATCAGACGAGCGTTTGGCTAGCGCCAAGCGCCGCAAATTCCAACTAGGATTGCAGATACTCGATTGTCTCTAAGGTCAGACGCACTCGACGGTCGCCGGTCCGCAGATCTCTCTCTCTTTCCCCCCGATGGTCTTAGCCTGGCGGTACTCCGTGCAAGGTGGGCTAGCCCAAATCACATCGAAGTACTTCGGCGCGTATACTGCCTATGATCCCATCGGAGGATGTCCTCACTGTGAGTGGGGTGCCACTTAGGCTGAATGTCCACCGTGGATGTCGACTTCATTGCCGATGTCACCGGCACTTGCACTTGCACGTGGTGCACAAGCGGTAAGAAATAAAGATTTGTAGTGGGATTTGTTAGCTTTATTTTTTCGCTCGCTCCTTAGAAGGAGGCGGTGGGGGCGTGCCATATTCCGCAGAGTCACTTTTGCGACACTGTCAACATTCAGAATCTTCCAATCGCTAAACTCGTACTCAGGGGACCATACTCTTCTACGAAACTCGAAGGTAATGGCTTCGTTACAAATTGCGAAGCGTGTTCCAGAATTTGAATTGAACCTTGCAGATCCACAATGTCCCGTTCTCTAGCATTCTCCGTTTCGTTCACTATCATTTGCTCCCATTAGCTTGTCCGCGACCGGAGAACATCATTCTGCGACTCGCGCCTTCCCCGTCTCTCCTAAAAATGCTGCCATTTTTCAGGGAACATATTTTTCTGTCCTGTGTCGATGAAACGATATGTAGTCCGAGCACGGAAAAGCATCACCTTCTTGGAGCGAAGATGCATATGCCGTACCCAGCACAACATCCTGCCGAGCAGTGTCTATGACGTAAGTCATAAAATAAGAACGTTACATACATGCACGGCAAACTTATACTCAGATTCCTTGGTGGGGATGCACATTTCAATTCAGGAGGGATACTCCGAGGTATGGCTGGCAAGATCGATGGAAGCTCTTTATCTTAGTATTAGCGATAGCAAGGCACTGCTCCTTGTCCATTTCCGAAACATAACATGAACTACTCACTTTGAGTTTGAAATTCTGAGTGGAAATTAGTAAGGCACAAAGTCATGATAGTGTACAGTTTTCCCCTGTGAATGTTGAGTTTGCGATTATTCCGTCTTGCGTGTCTGCTCTGGTAGCATGCAGTTTTTCATATTTTCACTGAAATTGTCCAATTCGTGATATGAGATGACGATCGGATAAGGCTCATTCGCCAACCAAAAACTGAACGGGAAAAACATTTAAGGAAGCCACGAAAACACAAAAGCCATCGATTACACAGGTAAGCGCTTGAAAATCAAATTCCTTTCTCTTCGATCATGCCACTTCCGGCCCATTGTACTTTCCTCTTCGAACCACAAAATCATCAGGAGGTTGGCACTGCTCCAAAATCGCACTGCTTCCAGGAATCATGGAGTCCAGATCCTCCTTTGAATTGTTGCTCACATCGATATTTGGGCTGCTTTCAGAGTAATAGGTGCAGTCCCGGCCTGCATCACAGCCCACCATTGTATGTTTGGTTATTATTAGCCTCGATCCAGGCCGCAGATCCCCCATTGCATTCTAAGAAATAACAATATAAGCATCCCAATAGATGTCTAGTAGGGACTCGATTTGCCACCAACTATTGACTACAACTGCATATTGGCTGCAAGGGGCTCACCATTGTCTGGCATGTATGGGGGTGCCAGGACATCGAACACTGCACAGGGTGTAAGAGCTGTAAAAGCATGGATGTTGCCTGCAGGCACACAAAGTAGCCAACCTCCAATTCCACGTCAGATCAGCAAAGCAGCAAACACATCGGTCCAAAGGTAAAAAGCAAAGCTGAAGAGTTAGGACGGTAGTGAAAACAAATCAGGCTTCTCCCCTTATGCCATGGCCGACCCGCGCACGTCCAACACTTCGGCTGACCTCCCCTTATGCCATGGCCGACCCGCGCGTCCAACTAGCCCGGCTGACCTCCCTTGTGCCATGGCGGCCAGCCGTCAACCGCCGGCTGACCTCCCCTTGTGCCATAGCGACCGCCGTGCTGCCCGGCCCCTGACCTCCCACTTTGGCTGCCATAGCCAGGCCAGCGCACGTCCAACACTTCGGCTGACCTCCCTTATGCCCTGGCCGACCCGCACTACGTCCAACACTTCAGCTGACCTCCCCTTGTCCTGCCACTCGCCGGCCAGCGCCACGTCCAACACTTCGGCTGACCTCCCCTTATGCCATAAACGTCCGCGCACGTCCAACCGCCAGGCTGACCTCCCCTTGTGCCATGGCCGACCAGCGCTACATCCAGCACCGGCTGACCTCCTTGTGCCATGGCCGACCCGCGCACGTCCACTTCGGCTGACCCTCTCCTTGTGCCCTGACTGTCAATGCCCTGACTGGCCTGCACATGTCAAATCGATTGGACCAGGACGGTCATGACCAGTGATCGGTGAAGCAACGAAGGTGCTGCTCCCGTCATTTTAACCTTTAATCTGTTTCCAGATGTATCTACCGATCCTTGGATTATATGGTCACCTCCGGTCGAGGGGAACAATGCCATAGGTTCATCGCCAGCCGTCACAACCTGCATCCCACGATTCACATACAATGAAGAGGCCTAAGACCTTTGCTCGCATCTTCATAAAGCAAACTAAGTCGAAAACTTGCTTTTAGGGGAAGCAAGCAGAGCGAAAGAATCTGTGGATGAACATCGTGAGGGCTACCTCGTCCAGAACCAGGCGTGCGTTACGGGGGCCTGTTATCCTACTGGCGAGTCCCGCCTCGTTGTTCTTCTCCTCCCTGCAGTAAGCCAGTCAAGAAGCCCGTGTTCCTGCGCTTCCTCCTATACTTGTATGGTCCCCTTTGTCCGATTGCATGCCGTGAAAATGATAGCATTGCAAACAAGGGGGCACATGGATGCAAAAGATGAGGAAACGCGAAAGGACTTGCCACACGTGCCTGTGCTCCAAGGTGTGCCACGCGCGCCTGCGATCCGAGCCGTGTGACGTGCACCTGTGCTCCGAGCCGTGTGACGTGCACCTGGGATCCGAGCCTTGTGATGTGAACTTGGGATCCGAGCCTTGCTATCTGTAATTGTATTCCAGGACTTGAAAGTTCTAGATGTGCCCCAGTGTCAGCGTTGCGCTGTTGCAAGCCAAGACCAAGCCGAAGCGATGCAGAGTTTGAATTGAGTAGATCTGATCTCGGGTTCGGAAAGACCCATGTGATCTGCAGCCTGCAGTGGGGCGTAGTTATCCAAGGCTAGGAACACCGAGTATCTTGATATCAATATATGACATACCAGTCGTACGCGCGGACGTGCATCGAGCCGTACAGGAGCTTGGACAATACTACCTGAACGCATCCGCACAGCTGAAGTGATATGAGGCTTGCACATTTCGCCATTTAAAGTGCCAGTGGCGCTACAACTGCACCCCGAGGTGTTCGGTGATGCTGTCCTGCACTAATTAGCTCGAGCCGCCCCAGCAAGGAAGCAGCCGGGCAGCAAGGATTCCACCTTGATGAGCAAGAAGCTCCCGCGCACTTTACCACCATCGCCCTTTGTGGCAAGGCAAACAATTCAGTACCCTGTTTACGCACAACAAGGGGGGTGTGGAAGCAGTCGACCGCAAACGAGGGGTGTGAAGCGGCCTTCAGAGAGCCGTACTGTCCAAGTCCGAGGTGACAGTTCGCGCGAGGCTGATCTCGATGTACTAGCGGGTGTACTCACCATCCCTGGGTGATCGTGGAGCGGAATGGTCGCAGCGGTCGGCAGACAGAAAACGGCTAGGGTGAAGTTGTCCGACTCGTGAACGTGCTGCACGGAGCGCATATCAGAGATTGTCTTAGCGTCTTCTTCTCTACGCATCCTTCAACGTCAATTACTATCACCAAGTAAGGCTCCTCGTCGAGTGGCTGGACTGGCAGGGTTTACGAGAGCCCGAGAGACACTGCCCTCGACACCCGAGCAACATGGTCGCTCACACAGGCACTACTCTCCAGAAAACCTCCGGAGACTACTCTAAACACAATACAGATGCAAGGTGCAGCAGAGCCCGTTTCAGCGATGGTAATGGACACTAAAGAGTGCGGCGATCGAGAGCGCGTTTGCCAAAAGCCAAAATTGCAGAAGTTGTTTTCAAGTTTTCTAATGTCCAAAGGCGAGGCATGGCAAGGCTGTAGGTGGCAGGAAGCCGGCGAGCACTACCAGGTACGTAATTGGCGGAGTGAAGCGTTGCGAGGAACGCGTGGAAAACGCGGCTATCCGCCCTGCACCATCTTCCAAGCGTGCGTCAAAATCAGCTGCAACAGCTTTCGATATCACGCTAAGGGTTGGGACAAGCTGCTGCAGCTGAACCAACCCTGTAAACAGCACGCAATAAGGCAGGATGCACCGACACGTGGACCGCGCACGTGCAGGAAGGATATGCGTACACGTGAACCGCACTCGGCCAGACAGGATATTCGCAAACGGGCAGCACTCATTAAAGGCAGGACAGACTCACACGTGGACAGCACTCATCTGGGCTGGGTATAGGGAATTGCAGGTCAGCCGGCTGGGGCTTTACCAAAAACTCCAAAGCCACGTCTCGTCTCCTCGGGGGGCGGGGTATCCAAGCCCAAATCTAGGGCCGTAACTTCCCCTGCAGATACTTCAAGAGTCACGTTTAGAGCAGTCAATGTGTCATCAACTTCCGAAAGCAGGATTTTCTCGAGCTCTAATCGCGAAGCTAAAACCTGCATGTTCCACCATCGACAACTGGAAGCGATAGGTAACATAGCAACGTAAGATGCAAAAGAAGTTCAGCTGCAAGTGAGCAGCAGCAAGTCTCAGCACGCGGTATTGAATTGGCGCACCTAGGAGTCGTTTCACGTTTTGAATAGCTTCTATGGGTGGTACTTTGCCCGCCCGGAACGTCTTTCGGCACGCTTCATACACTTTTTGCACTCTACAATCAGACATAATTGCAGAAGTGGTTGCTACATGCAGAAGAGTAGCCGCGTCCCCCGAGGATAATAAAAATGCCCGCGCACTTAAATAACCCCTGTCTTGATTTCCTACCCTGCAGTTTCTGTCAATATTTTGAACACCTCGCTGTTATCCTCAGTATGTCTTAACAATTATGTAATCTTACAATGATCAGCGAACTCTTTGTACAATGTTTTTATGTTAAGGCTTAACCTAATTCGCCAAACTCCGACAGCGACAGTAGTAATACTGTTGATCCAATGGATTTCCCGATAATGGGATGATCGCTTGGGTTGGCCTTTCTGAACCGCTCCCGTTGGGAAGGAGTGGCGAGAAAAGAAGCGGAAAAGAAGGCGAAAGAAACAAGGCACCACGTCATCATCGGGTCGGAGCCCTGAGTTGAAGACACCATTTTTTCTGGGCGGGCGGGCAGGGAAGAAAAAATAAACAAAACCACACGGGAAAAGCGTGACGCTGGTGGCAGACACGTTCACATTAGTGCCTTGTCACCCATGCGTCCATGCTTTGTGGAATGCTTCCTGCCTTTGCCTTTGCAGACTGTCATGTATGAGGGGAACCGACTCGAGTAGATCGTTCCGAAGGCGTTGCCTTACTCATCGACGTAAATGTTTTATTATTATTATCAAAGTCATGAAGGATACAATCGTGCCGCACACGGGCCGCGCGCCCCCAACAGTCGCGCCGCCCATAGCCGCGCGATGCCCCTGCCAACAGAGAGCGCACCGCAACGGCAGATTGGGGGAAAAGTTGTACCCTTCGTGTTTCACTCTTCGCCGCCTACGTGGCACCGTGGGGATTCAGTACTCTGTACCGCACCAGGATCGCCATCAATAGCCAGAGTAGCTCAACGGCAGAGCGCTCGTCCGGTATGCGAGAGGTCACGGGCTCGATCCCGGCCTGGCTCACCTTTTTCGGGCTTCTGGTCTAGCGGTACAGTTCTGTTTCCCCATGAGGTTATGGGCTCTTACCACGCTTCCACTGCGCAGGTGTGACGCCGGCAGCTGGTTGTGGTTGTGCCACGTAGACACTTCAGAGTGAGGTTGTGTCATGAAGGATACAATCGTGCCGCACACGGGCCGCGCGCCCCCAACAGTCGCGCCGCCCATAGCCGCGCGATGCCCCAACAGAGAGCGCACCGCAACGGCAGATTGGGGGAAAAGTTGTACCCTTCGTGTTTCACTCTTCGCCGCCTACGTGGCACCGTGGGGATTCAGTACTCTGTACCGCACCAGGATCGCCATCAATAGTCAGAGTAGCTCAACGGCAGAGCGCTCGTCCGGTATGCGAGAGGTCACGGGCTCGATCCCGGCCTGGCTCACCTTTTTCGGGCTTCTGGTCTAGCGGTACAGTTTCTATTTCCCCATGAGGTTATGGGCTCTTACCACGCTTCCACTGCGCAGGTGTGGCGCCGGCAGCTGGTTGTGGTTGTGCCACGTAGACACTTCAGAGTGAGGTTGTGTCATGAAGGATACAATCGTGCCGCACAGGCCGCGCGCCCCCAACAGTCGCGCCGCCCATAGCCGCGCGATGCCCCAACAGAGAGCGCACCGCAACGGCAGATTGGGGGAAAAGTTGTATCCTTCGTGTTTCACTCTTCGCCGCCTACGTGGCACCGTGGGGATTCAGTACTCTGTACCGCACCGGGATCGCCATCAATAGCCAGAGTAGCTCAACGGCAGAGCGCTCGTCCGGTATGCGAGAGGTCACGGGCTCGATCCCGGCCTGGCTCACCTTTTTCGGGCTTCTGGTCTAGCGGTACAGTTTCTGTTTCCCCATGACAAAGCGTAGACAATATAGACCGATAGTTACAATTGCGGGGCCTGGGTCGCAAAAACGGCGTTCAGATGGGTCCCAATGGAACAGAGAGGCCCAAGCTCCTCCCCTTCGAAGAGTACTTAGTTAGAGATTGTTACATATATCGGTCTGCTAGATATATCTAGCTAGTTGGTAAAAACCCTGAGTTGAGGGTTACAGAATCAGAACGATAAAAAACCGATTGATAAAAGTGAGGTATACATAAATACCTAACGGGTGTTTCACTACTACTGGTGACGGTCACCCAGCCTACTATAGGAAGTGACATGTGACAGTTTCGGGTGTCACAGTGTCAAATCCAGCAAAGTCTCAGAAAAGGACCTACAGGACATATCATCATGCAGAGTGAATGTTGACTACCTCAAACCCAAGCATTGGTTTATGGAAAATCCTATGGGCAGGTTTCCTTTCGCGCTGCGATTTCGACTAGTAGTCCGAAGTTTGCCAGCTCCGTTATAATTATCGCTCCTACTGCATGTATGTCACTGGATACCGCAAGCCTACCTGCACCTGGACGCGGTCACCTCCCCCAATTAACCTACTGTATTGTACGATGGATACTCCTTGTCTCCACCAACAAACCCTGGGATCTCATCCAGAAATTGCTCAACTGGGACCTCATTCTGCGTGGGCAACAAGGAGCACGAGTCTCCGCGGCTGTATACCCTCTGCCCGCCGCGGGACTGCTTCGTCAATCAACTCTTCGAGCACTTGTTCGATCGGGAAAGCATCGCACGCATACCTACGCATGCCCGTTTTGTATCTGGAGCTTAGTTGTTGTACACCTGACGTTGAGTTCTCCCATCATGGTACTGACAAGCTAAGAGGGGAGGAGTTGTGCCGACACCACCAACTCTGAGTCTCCAATAATTATGTGGTCATGTTCCATTCTATCGCTCTCTAGATCGGTATTACAGCTCCCACAAATTCTGCACAGTTGTTCGTTTTGGATCCAAGGCGCCCGTAGTCCCGAGTCCATGGCTGACCATGCTCGCGGCAAGGGCCAGTATCGCCTAAGATTTAAGGGATCGATATTTCCCGACTTCTCAACAATTCGAATCGATTGATACTGATAGTTTACAAAGCCCAACTCGATTGATAGTGATAGCAGAATGCTATGGAATCGACTGATACCGATTTTCACGAAAGTTACTATCGATTGATAGTGATAGTGAAAGTTTCACCATTGACTAATATTGATAGTGCGATTACTTAACCAATAATCAACGATAGTTCAATCATACCGATAGTGCCGATAGTGGCTTACGCAGTGAGTGCTACCCACACACGCAGGATATCAACTTCAACGAAGGATATAAACTACTCAGAACTACGTGTTATTTAGCTTGACATCTCCGGTACCCTGCACCTTGACGACCGGCCGAAAGGACGATCTTTTCCAAGTTTTCCTGAGCCTGGAGTTTCGGACTCTACACTTCCACTATTATCTTGTGGACGCTTCTGTCCCCTGCGTGGGTTCGTCTTGTGTGTAGGCATGATCGATGCCGGGCTCTGTGCTTGACGATTGTTTTATGGTCTCAAGACTGTCTAAGATTTGTGACGGGAAGCCTCGCGTCGTCGCGTGACGGCGGCCTAGGTAATAATATTTGTAAAATGGCCTTGCTGTCGAACGATAGTGGTGACACGGGAATTCGAAATCGATACCTCGAAATCCGCCGACCAATCGACTGATGACATACAGTAGTCGTGTACGTTCAAATCGACTGATAATGATAGTTCGCATATTCGAGTCGACTGATAGTGATATGTGGCAGGCGACGAATCGACTGATAGTGATATTTCGCGATAGATAAATTCACGGGATCGACTGATAGTGATAGTAGCGATACTATCGATATGTCGCGAAGTCGGCACTATCGATACTGGCCCTTGGCTCGCGGAGCGGAATGCCACCCCGAACGAGGCTTGCCTCAAGTACGGCGAAGCGTTAAAACGGCATGCCCCATCGAAGAAAAACCATCCCTGTGCCAGGGGACAGTGGTACATCCCAACCGTACAATTGGCAGATTGTACTTATGCCACGAGAAGACCGATATACATATATATATATATATATGCGGTGATGTGTATATATATTCGGAGTATCATAGAAACACTGTGCAGGAGGCAGTGATCACACAACGGATATCGCAGTCTAAGATGAGATAATAAAATAACCAGTGTGTATTGCTTATTTTTTTCTTTACGGCCCGCAATCAGCAAATCCACTGGCCCGCTTTCGGCCAATACGGCCAGTCTCCAAAATTGCCCGAAAAATTAATTTTAAGTATGGTGATATTGTAAAAATCGCATAATTTTGCATAAATTTTGGTATTTTCATATCAAACGTCACGGCCCGCATCCATATATTCCATCGGCCCGCATGCGGCCCGGAGTGGTGAGCTACGGCCCCGGGCCGGCCCGCCACGGTAAGCAATATACTCTGAAAATAACATAGGTGTTTTATTATCGGTCGGAACTGGCAGAGACGGGCAGGCAATATGCAAGTGACACCACAGGGCGAGGGGTGACACAGGAAGAGACAGTCACCCCCAGTTTATGGGGGGGGGCAAAAGTCTGTCTCTCCATGACACCACTCACCCCGAAGGCGTGAGGTGCCACGATGCAAGCCAGCCAGGCCGGGCCTAGTACCCTATTATGGTCGGCGCTACAGAGGCAAAACCCTAAAAAAATAAACATCATGCGAGACCCCAAGAGGTCTTTTTCAACCTAGCTAGTGTGGCTCCGCCGCGCTGGTCTCTAGATGCGTGCTCTAGGGGCTTACGCCCATGCATGTGCTGTGGGGATAGCTACTCCCACAGGCCACCCGGCGAATCTAGGCCTAGCAGTCGAGGGTGGATGGCGGCGTAGCTCTCGATGGTGGACAAAGTCGAGCGCCGCTAGGATGTCGTCATCCAACGCCCGTGCGGTGCCAAAGCCAAAAGCGGCTTGGCACCACCAGAGCGAATGCGCCGATGGGGTGGGGGTAGGGAGGTGGAAAGTGAAAAATGCGGCGAGGCGGTACGCCAAAGCTGACGCCCAGGGCGTGATCGGCAGTGGAGGGGATAGTGAGGGGTGGAGGAGGTGCGATGGCACCACCATACGCGCCACCAAATGGCCAACAGGGGGCGTGGAAGATGGAGGCGGAGGGGCGAGCGCGGAGTGGTCAGAGCGCTCGTTGGCGACGTCGGAAATGTCGGAGATGAGCCTGGTGTCTGGTGAAGTAGCACCACCAGACACCGCCAGACCACGGCCAGAGAGAGGTAAAATGTCGTTGATGCTCTCGAACAGACACCAACGCCGAGCGGACAGCGGCCATACGCGCACGCTGGCATTCAGTGGCCATGGCAGCAGAGCGCTGACCGCAGAAAAATCTGCGAAACCCAAAGTTAGGGTCCCCAAAGGATAACGAACTTTTCGTAAACTCAAGTAAATGGAGCGATGGAAGAGTCAAATCGAGGTGGATTTTGACGGGGAAAACGTCGGTGAAGTCAAAAACGTCGTGCGGTGAACGGTCCTCCCGCCAGGAGCGGTGCTGCTGGCCAGAAAGTCGAGAGCGCGTTTGGGCTTTTGGCGAAAACGTATCTTTTTGTAAAATTAACCAAATCGGGCGATGTAAAAGCCAATTTGGGGTAGATTTCGACGAGGAAGACGCCGGTCACGTCAAAAACGTCGTACAGTAAGCCAAATATTCGGCAGGAGAGGTGCTGCTGTCAAGAAAGGCAAAGGCCTAGTAGATGTTGTCGTTAAACGCGCTGGCTCCGCGCGCAACCAAGGAACAAATGTAGTCCCAAGCAGATGTAAACCCACCGGGACAAGTGCAGTCCCAAGCGGGGGTCGGATGTAATAAAATAGCGGTGGGCGCTCAGTCAGATGACGCGACGATGTGTCGCGGTATACCGCAAAGGCTGCGGGATCAAAGGAAGGCGAAACCAGATGAGCAACCACCACCAAGTGGTCAAGCCCATAACCTCACGAAAAGACCGATATATATATATATATATATATATATATGCGGTGATGTGTATATATATTCGGAGTATCATAGAAACACTGTGCAGGAGGCAGTGATCACACAACGGATATCGCAGTCTAAGATGAGATAATAAAATAACATATAGGTGTTTTATTATCGGTCGGAACTGACAGAGACGGGCAGGCAAGATGCAAGTGACACCACAGGGCGAGGGGTGACACAGGAAGAGACAGTCACCCCCAGTTTATGGGGGGGGGCAAAAGTCTGTCTCTCCATGAGTATGTACGATGGGGCAGCTCAATGGAAATGGGTACCGAACGGGACCCCAGAACCATTGATTGACTGCGTTCGCGGGAGACACCGCGCATAAGAAGACCGCCTATTGCTGGCAGCATATTATTGTCATGCCTTCTGGAGCGCTACGCCGCTGGGAGCGTAAGAGGGGTGGTGGATGGTTTCTGGAAGACGCCACTCATCGAGCGAAAGAGCCAGTAGCGCAATTCTCATTACCTATCAATAATGTTCGTATGTATTCGACTGATACCGACGAGTATCGCGGAACGTCCCATACACCGGTCGTCCGAAGAAATCGACGCCTACGAACAGTGACGATTCGGGGGCAGGTGCTGTGGCCTGGAGTAAGGAGAAGCTGCCAGATTCTGATGACGACGATGACACGGGTACTACTCACATCAAGAATGACACTGACACTGCCAGTCCGAAGTGGGAGTATGACACACCCGTCGATTATGACTCTGAGGATGACGTCAGCGAGTTCGATGACCTGGTAGCTGACGATCCGGAGGAACAGGCCGATGCTCGGAGGCTGAAGAGACAGGGATTACAATTGATCCTGGATGACCAGGGTGGACTTATCTGGGTGCCAAAGGGCGCATCCCCGGCATCACCTGTTCAGAAGGAGGATCAGCCTATCCCCGAGCAGAAGTCGGGTGCTGCCTCTGGTTGCTCTCGAGCTCGAGGTGTGAAGACCAAATCTAAGCTGAAGGGCCAACCTGACAAGTCTGGAAACATCGACAGTGATGACGAAGCAGAGTTGGCTCCTCGGAGGAAAAGAGCAAGAGACAACTAGATAAGCTAGCGAGGGAAATTAATGTGTTGATTCCCTGATTAGGATTTATATAGGTGGCAAAGTATGATTGATGCTAGCCGAAACATGACAGATCCACCTGCAGATATTTGGGAGGTGCGCCCTGAAAGTATAAGACATGATTTGAAGCCCAGTGGAGGCTGTTCTAGCTTGAAGTAATTATTTGGAAGAGCTTTATCTCACCCTGTTAAAATATTGGTAATCTTTCCTGACATAAAGATATTGCAATAATTGGCCGATTGTAGCCTTGTTCAATCCCTCCGTCCGGTGGGACTGAGTTTGGCTCATATCCCTGTTTCAAGACAACACCGCACCAGAGCACTCTTTTTTTAAAAGAAATGCCCCTCGAAAATCGCACCCCGGTCTCTACCAGGCCCAAATATTGTGGAAAAGGATGGACGATTTTCGAGCCTGGCCACTTCCGGTGTGTTACTCGTGCAGAGTAAACCACTCGTTGTGGTCGGTACTCTAACCGTCCGGCATCCCCATTTTAAAAGGGAGGCTTCTATGACGGACGGGCACCAGATGGTTCGTGCAGGCAAGTCAATAGGAAAAGAATTGCCTGCAAGTGGTGAAGCACTCCAATTGAAACTACATTCGGATACAGAGCAATTAGCCAAATTGTAAATTGGCATGCCAACCCAGGTAAGATGTGAATTGTTTTTGAAATCAAGCATTCTCAAACTTGAAGGTGAAACTAGCGTAGAAGAGCATAATTTGTAAAATCTAAAATTGAGCATTCCAAAACTGAAATATGACATCTAACGTGGAGCAAAATGCGCAAAATGAAAATCGGGAAAATCTAACGTAGAGCAAAAATAACATATGCAAAATCTGAAATCAAGCAATCCCAAACTGAAATCTGAAATCTAACGTGGAGCAAAATCAGCCAAAATTGAAATTTGGAAAATCTAACGTAGAGCAAAATGAGCAAAATGAAATTTGGAAAATCTAACGTAGAGCAAAATAACACATGTAAAATCTGAAATCAAGCATTCCAAACCGAAATCTAAAATCTAACGTAGAGCAAAATCAGCCAAATTGAAATTGGAAAATCTAACGTAGAGCAAAATGACAAATGCAAAATCTAAAATCAAGCATTCCAAAACTGAAATCTGAAATCCACCGTAGAGCAAAATCAGCCAAATTGAAAATCGGAAATATATTGTGGAGCAAAATAACAAATATAAGAATTCTAAAATCTAACGTAGAACCCAAAACTCAAGTCCCATTAGGAAATCCAAACTCAGAACCAATATCAGATATAAAACATTTCGAAATCGCAAATTGTAGAATGATTGTTAGCACAACAAAGTTGCTGGATTTGACACTGTGACACCCGAAACTGGTACATGTCACTTCCTATAGTAGGCTGGGTGACCGTCACCAGTAGTAGTGAAACACCCGTTAGGTATATATGTATACCTCACTTTTATCAATCGCTTTTTTATCGTTCTGATTCCGTAACCCTCAACTCAGGGTTTTTACCAACTAGCTAGATATATATAGCAGACCGATATATCTAACAGGTTTGGCCCCACTTGCGCTTTATTTAGCCACTGCGAGATTGCCACTATGAGTGGCTAAGCTCGGACGCCTGGGATGGAGTGAGGCGCTCCACGCGTGAGAGTGCCGGCAGTCACGGGTATGGCCTAAATTTTATGGGTTGGTTTACGGCACGCCGCAGCGCTTGGAGAACATTTTTTTCTTACGAGATTTAACGTTGGACTGGTTTACGTTTTCTGGTTGGATCCCACACCGTTGCGTATCGGCCGCCTACTCCACACGACTTCCCGGAATTATTTGATCTCTCACGGCTGCTGTATCGGCGACCCGCGTGTTCGTCTTGGCCGCCCACGACTGCCACATCTCTCACGTTTCATTGCCTCACTCCTCCCCTTCAGTCCTTTTCATCATGGTTGCTTCCACTCAGGGGAGAAGTCCTGTCGCGATTGACCGGCCCCTGGCCGAGAGAGTCTCCCAAAAAGAGGGTTTGGCCGAAGATTGGCCGAAAGAGTTTTGACCCTTAAGTATGCAAAAAGATGGCAAAACAAGAAAAAACAAATGTTTTCTCGAAAACTGGCCGAAAGACCTCCGGAGAGGACTTCTGCCCTGCTTCCACTCGAGCCACCGCTAGCATGGCGAATCGCCGACGCGCATTATCCACGATTTTTGATTCAGAGGCTGCGAGACACGCGAACACTCCAGCCACACCGCCGGCAGCACAGCCGGCTGCCAATTCAGCAGGGGCTGCGTTCCTGGCTTCGGTGCGTACCCTTCAGAGGGAGCACTTCGACATGAAGGTGTCGAAGTCCGTTCGTCAGAAGTTGTTCGAGGACAAGAACGGGAGGTTTTCCGGGGCGGAGGTCCACGCGTCCACGCTCTTCTCCAGGATGGTCTCTGCACTGCAGACAGCTTTCGTCACGGAGGACATGGGCTTTGCTCCCCTTTTCTTGCTGGACAATGCTACCCTCCCCATCCGCGTGGAAGCCAACGACTTGCTTTTCTCCACGCTCGAGCTGATGGTCGACCCCTCGTCACCCGCAGCGGACTGGATGGACTCCTCGCACTCCAGCTTCCCGGCCGACGGTAAGCGTGTCCTGCTTGAGTATATTTGCCCGCCGCATGATCCCGACGGGTGACCCCTTTCAGGGGCAAGCGGACATGTTGGGCATTCGTATTTCTGCGGGCGTGGACCCCCATGACGCGATCGGGGATTTCAACGCCGCGCTGAAAGCTGCGAGGACGAGGGCCACACTCCTGGACGAGGACGTCAAGGCCCTCTTCATCAAGGCGCTGGACACCGTCTTCTACCAGCCGGTGGTGTCCCGTCTACTTCTTCACGATCAACGAGCCGCCCATGACCTTCTCACC
The DNA here is from genome assembly GCA_001247695.2 of Cymbomonas tetramitiformis. Taxonomy (NCBI): domain Eukaryota; kingdom Viridiplantae; phylum Chlorophyta; class Pyramimonadophyceae; order Pyramimonadales; family Pyramimonadaceae; genus Cymbomonas; species Cymbomonas tetramitiformis. Next base: position 17,222 of record LGRX02029578.1, read on the forward strand.
ATCCAGCAGTGGGTGCGTGAATGCTACGCCGCGCACGTGAAGGCGGGGACCGCCACTGCGTCTGCCCACAGGTATTCGCATGGGACGCATTTCATGGAGAAGAGCGACGGCGACTCCAGTGGTCCGGGTGAACTCGCCGACTTACGCACCATGGTCTTGGACTTGAAGAGACAATTGGCCGCATTTATCGCCTCCGACCGGTCCGAGCCGTCCCCGCGCGGGTTTACTCCCCGCGCGGACAAGCAGGACCGACGCATGAAGAACAGGTTCGCGGCCGAGCCCCTCCCCAAGCAAGGGCGGTAATTGGTCGCAATCGGTCTCCAAGAAGGTAGCCTTCCATCGCGACACCGGTGCGACCATCCCCTACTGCCAGAGATCGTGCGCAAGTGTGTGGAGAAAGCGAGGGACCTCGAATCCGTCGATTTCTGGTTCGTCCCATTGTTCTGTTGCGAGTACCTCGGTTTCATTGTTAGTAGGTCTTGCAAGTATTATGCCTACCTGAGTCTTACCTGTGTGTCTTACGCGTCGGCTACCATTGCAGGTACACGGTGGCCGAGTGTAAAGCAGCGTTGCACCACCTGGGAGTTGAACTTCCTGAACGCCCACTCAAGGGGCCGTTGGCGAAGGCCTTATTTGAAGCGACGGCGGTCGCCCGAAAGGCCCACCACGAACATCTCAGAGTCCTTCGGAAAACAACGCCAGCGACGACAGGTGAGGAAACCGGGGAGGAAGCATCGCCGGGTACGGAGCAAGAACTTCCGAAGCCGGCGGAGCTGCACGGGCGGCGCCAACACTCGGCGCTGTAACAGCCACTGCACAGGCGAGACGAGAAGGAGCTGCTGCGCGAGGCCCGCAAACCACCGAAGCTATGCCCACTCGAGCACATGCACCGGCAGCACGAGGGCCACGCGCAGGTGACCGAGGATGCCCTGCTCCTGCAGCGCCACAGGGAGATCAAGCACGAGCTCCATGTATGTGACAAGCACTACAAGCTCCCCGTACACTAGGTGTACCCTAGTCGTACTCTAATATGGATAGGTACGCTAAAATATTAGAGTGCAATCTCAAATATTGGGGGGCATTGTGTCAATTTAGGGAGTGATTCTAGTGTGCATTAGGATGTATAATATCCAAATAGCACCCATAGCAATCGAATACATCCTAACTAGACACGCACTAATACACGCACTAATACACCCTAACTACACCCTAGCCGCGCATGCTATCGCTTCCACATTTTAACATGCGATAGAGTATATTAGTGTTAATTTAGAGTACAATACAGATGTCACCTTAAATCATACTAATGCACCCTACCATACCACGAGATGATATGGATTACATTCGGATGCATTAGAGTACAATCCAAATTCACTCTAAAGTACACTAATAAACCATAAGGTGAAATATATACATATCGAATGCATTAGGGTATTTTAGAGTGCATTAGGTGCACATTAAATCTGCCGATTAGAGTGCATTCGGATGCATTAGAGTACAATCAGAATTCACTCTAAAGCACACTAATAAACCACAAAGGTGAAATATATACATATCGAGTGCATTAGGGTATTTTAGAGTGCATCAGGTGCATATTAAATCTGCGAAATAAATACTACTAACCGTTGACCAACAAAAACATTGAGTCATTATGCTTGCAGGTTATCTATGACTAGCTAACGTGTTATCTAGGTTATCGTTGGCATGAGTAGTTGCTTTCATCCATACAAGAACTGCTACTAGAATATTTCGTTATGTATGCTACCTAGTCGCATTCTCGCACAGTAACCTGTTTGAACTCAGAACGCACTGTGCAGTCGCTACCATGTCACTCAGGCAAGCATGCGGTGGGCAGGCCCACGAGGTGAAGCAAAGCATGGGATCCCAGAGTAGGAAGCTAAACATGTTTAAACATATAGTACCTTATCTTGAAACTTACTTAAAAGTATTCTAATCAAAATTTGCTACCTATCCAAGTTACTGCACAACATGTATCCCCTAGCTACGAAACAACACAACCAGCAACGCAGCGTGGCTGCTTCCACTGACTTCATCGGCTGCTTCCACTGACTCCGCATGCGTTGCCCGTTCCGACGATATCTGCGGTTGCGTTACGCAGCAGGCCGAGTTAGTACAAACAGGCATCGCAGAACAAACCAGACGGACGATAAAATTCACAACAGCGACAATGCGCAACAAATTACGTGTCAGCAAACTTACTTGGGTGTGTCCTCTAGTGTGGCGACGGTTATGTCCTCACTGCTGCCGCCCCATGCGCGCTGCGACCGAAACCACTGCGTTGTTAGCACAAAGTAAATACACATAACATCATATAAAACGAGAAACTCAAAATTTCAACGGGGTGAGTTGGCTTTGAACCAACAACTCCCAGCCCGTTGGGCTGGTGAGATGCAACACATATCACCCCCTTCTACTAGATATACAAAGAATAAGCAACAAGCGGAGCACGCATGCGCGCAAGCACAGCAAATCATACACTCGCAAACAACACTCAACCCTCGCAAACGAGCTACTCGTGCAAACGATAATGACAAAATGAAAGGCTACAAAAAATACTACAAGTGGGCCGGTGCTTCACACTGCTCTGCTGCTGTTGGCAGCCATGGATGGTAGTGGCAGCCTCTCATTGTCTGGAAGATGTTATCTTCACTTATATCTTGTATCTATCTACACGAGTACACGTGAACGGCTCAACGGCTACATCACAGTACAGGCTGCGGTCGATGAACCTCTGCTCCTTATGATTTGGAACCTGGCGAAATTACCTTACCTTACTTACTTAATCAGCAAAGCGCGAATCCCAACGGGCGACACGGACGAACTTCCGATCTCACGATTGCCAGACGCTAACGATGACAGTGCCACTGCAGTCGCGTACATTTACCGCGACGCCACCCACGCGTGATGGCATGGCATGTTGGGATGCAAAAAGCGAAGCACTGTCGCGCACATGATCCTACGGTCAGATGACCTAGTGGAGATCTCTTTTTGAGATCGATCCGTCTAGTATTATATCGATTATCGTCTATCACTGGAGTGTGTGCCGTCAGATCAAAATAAATACCGATCGAATAAAAATGGGTCGGCACTCGGCAGCTTGGCACAGGCTGGCATGAAGATTGATCTAGAATTCCAGAATTCATCGGCCGTGGCCTGTAGTGTGAAGTCTCATGGTGCTGTAGCTGTTGAAGATGAAAACCACGCTGAGCCGCCATCACAAATACAAACGCTGACCAGCCCAGAGCAGCATGCTGCACTGTTCTGCTTGCATTTTTCGCTGGTGCTCATGTTGTGATTATATTCTGCACGAGTAACTCGCATTTTGTTGTTGGTGAGGGTTTTGTATTGTTTATGAGTGTGTGTTTTGTTGCGCTTGCTCGCATGCGTCCGCATGTTGTTTATTGCATGCCTAGAAGGGGGTGATAGTGTGCATCTCACCAGCCCAACGGGCTGGGAGTTGTTGGTTCAAAGCCAACTCACCCCGCTAAAATTTTGGGTTTCTCGTTCTACACGATGTTATGTGTATTTACTTTGTGCTAACAACGCAGTGGTTTCGGTCACAGTGTGCATGGGGCGGCAGCAGTGAGGACATAACCGTCGCCACACTAGAGGACACACCCAAGTAAGTTTGTTGACATGTAATTTGTTGCGCATTGTCGCTGCTGTGCATTTTATCGTCAGTCTGGTTTGTTCTGTGATGCCTGTTTGTACTAACTCGGCCTGCTGCGTAACGCAATCGCAGATGTCGTCGGAACGGGCAACGCATGCGGAGTCAGTGGAAGCAGCCACGCTGCGTTGCTGGTTGTGTTGTTTCGTAGCTAGGTGATACATGTTGCGCAGTAACTTGGATAGGTAGCAAATTTTGATTAGAATACTTTTAAGTAAGTTTCAAGATATAATATGATTAAACATGTTTAGCTTCCTACTCTGGGATCCCATGCTTTGCTTCACCTCGTGAGCCTGCCCACCGCATGCTTGCCTGAGTGACATGGTAGCGACTGTCACACAGTGCGTTCTGAGTTCAAACAGGTTACTGTGTAAGAATGCGACTAGGTAGCATACATAACGAAATATTCTAGTAGCAGTTCTTGTATGGACGAAAGCAACTACTCATGCCAACGATAACCTAGATAACCTGCAAGCATAATGACTCAATGTTTTTGTTGGTCAACGGTTAGTAGTAGTTATTTCGCAGAATTAATATGCACCTGATGCACTCTAAAATACCCTAATACACTCGATATGTATATATTTACCTTTGCTTTATTAGTGTGATTTAGAGTGAATTCGGATTGTACTCTAATGCATCCGAATGCACTCTAATCGGCAGATTTAATGTGCACCTAATGCACTCTAAAATACCCTAATGCACTCGATATGTATATATTTCACCTTATGGTTTATTAGTGTACTTTAGAATGAATTTGGATTGTACTCTAATGCATCCGAATGTAATCCATATCATCTCGTGGTATGGTAGGGTGCATTAGTATGATTTAAGGTGACATTTGTATTGTACTCTAAATTAACACTAATATACTCTATCGCATGTTAAAATGTGGAAGCGATAGCATGCGCGGCTAGGGTGTAGTTAGGGTGTATTAGTGCGTGTATTAGTGCGTGTCTAGTTAGGATGTATTCGATTGCTATGGGTGCTATTTGGATATCATACATCCTAATGCACACTAGAATCACTCCCTAAATTGACACAATGCCCCCCAATATTTGAGATTGCACTCTAATATTTTAGGGTACCTATCCATATTAGAGTACGACTAGGGTACACCTAGTGTACAAAAAATTTGTAGTGCCACTTGAGCCCAACGTGGCGGTGAGGGGCATTAGTTCCGCCATTCGACGGCGGAACCTATCCCTAGCCAGGGTCTGTTTATCCAGACCCTGGAAGGGATTTACATGCCCCTTCACCACCATATCGTCTGTGAAATCAAACACAAACACCCCACACGTTAGCATCTGAACTTCCTGCGACAGGACAACATAAAACACAAGCAGGACACTACCCAAACATTGCCCTATTTACGCAGTGTACACCCCCTGCCTACAACTGGAAGGTGGGCGAACAGGGCTGTGTTCGTGCAATGTTCTAACACCCTAGCAAGTGTTTTTCAAGCAGGATTTCGGCTGGGTTACTCACGGAAGACGTCTCTCCTGTGTTGCGCCGCCTCCTTCCCCTCCTTTTTTTGCGCTTTCTGAAGATTTTTAACTGAATCCCCTGTGGACTTCACCTTGGCCATCGCAAGGGCGAAGCGGTCAAGCCCACTCCCCTTCTTGCTTTCGGCCCCCGGATCCTCCTCCTCCTCCTCCTCCTCCTCCTCGTCCGTGTCCTCGGAGCCACCGCTCTCGGAGTCGGACGCATTTAAAAGCGCATACTTGCGCTTGTATTGCCGGTACTTTTCCTTGTCCGCGAGCTTGCCCATTTTCGCGCGGGCAAATTTAAATTGGTCGTAGGATAACATGCCGCTCGGCATTTTTCAAATCACTTACGTTTCTAGGGAGGGAGGTGGTGCTTCGCAGGCAGCAGTAAATTTTAGCCTTAAAACGGTATCGCTCGCTTCAATAAACCGTTTTGACTACTTCCTGCAAGGTAAAGCACCACCTCCCTCCCTCGTATCCGTTCCACGCAGTACGCCGCCTGCGTTTCCGTGGATCGATGAGAAGGGGAAGGGAAGCGGGATTCGCGGTCACTCGAGGTCAACGCATTTCGTATTCGCATCGGACGCCCCAATTTGAAATTACTTTGGCACTTTCGATCGCCAGGCGTTGGATTCGTCGATCAGTCGGATTCGAATCGCGCCGCGCGCATGACCATGCCCCAGGGCAACGCAAGTTTCCGTCGTCTTCTAGTTTTGTTTTTTGTTCTCGCAAGTTGAAGTTCCACATAATAAAGGCCTTTTTCCAAAGGCCTTTACAACCTTTCAACAAACCGTTTTCACCATTGTAGTCTGCGCCCAAGCCCCCTTCTTTTGAGCTCAACTTTGTTTTTTCACCAAAATGACCGATTTTTTTGGCACGCCCGCCTGCACCCTAAGGTATGGTCTAGACATGACCATGTTTGGGTCGTTTCCCCATTGGGTTTTGCATTTGGGGCATTGATTTGGGCTATGTGCGCCGCTGAAGATGTCCACCTTGTGTTCGCGTGAATGCTGTTCGAACCGGGCCATACCAGGGCAATTCTACTCAGGTACAAGGTAAACATCTTCAGCGGCGCAACACAACGTGGTTTGCCTTGTTTTACTGCCAACATTGCCCAAAAATGGCCAAGTTTGCCACGTGTTTTTAAACACAGATCAAACATGGTCCGTTTTATGTACGTCTTGCCCAATGTTGGCAGTAAAACAAGGCTAACAAGGCCGTGTTTCACCATCTCGGCTGTTGAAACTGCTTAGGTAGGGCCATGTTTACGCCATACTTATGATGGTACAGCAGGTTACGTACGTGGGCAAAAGCGGTTTGCAGGCACAATAGGCGATGACATCCCGCGCACAGAGATTGGCGCAAGGTGGGATTCCGGAGGAGAGACGGAGGGTCAATCCCGCGAAAAGAGCCACTGTTGCATATCGCTTGGCAAATTCTCCGGGTGAGGGCGATGGGTTGACGACGCCGCCGCGTGCGGACGATGCCTTCAAGAGGCAACGTGTCCTCGAATGGGATGCCAATCCCACGAATGGGTTTATAGATTTAGTTGAGGAACTCTTTTGGGATGGAATCATTCTGACGGAAGAATACGACAATCATCCGGCACGCGCCACCTTCACTGACATTGAACGCGACGGCATGACCGGGTAGGGCCCTACCTGCCTTGCTCTCGGGACGAACCCGGGGCGGGCATTGCCCTACCTGCAATGGGAAGGGGCCAGGTATGGCCGTGTTTTGACGTGTTCGCTGTAGGTCGGACCGAAAAGCACGGAAATTCCTGCCACATGCGACCTTGTGCGCCGGAGGCCCTGGCCAAATTTTTGCTTTCCCTACCTCGCCTGTGTGATGTTAAACTTTCATTGTGGTTCGTCGACTAAGGGGTGCTGCGGCACGATTACGGTACGGGTAGGGCCCTACCTGCCTTGCTCTCGGGACGAACCCGGGGCGAGCATTGCCCTACCTGCAATGGGAAGGGGTCAGGTATGACCATGTTTGGCCGTGTTCGCTGTAGGTCGGACCGAAAAGCACGGAAATTCCTGCTACATGCGACCTTGTGCGCCGGAGGCCCTGGCCAAATTTTTACTTTCCCTACCTCGCCTGTGTGATGTTAAACTTTCATTGTGGTTCGTCGACTAAGGGGTGCTGCGGCACGATTACGGTACGAGTAGGGCCCTACCTGCCTCGCCCTCGGGACGAACCCGGGGCGAGCATTGCCCTACCTGCAATGGGAAGGGGTCAGGTATGGCCATGTTTGGCCGTGTTCGCTGTAGGTCGGACCCCCATGCCGAAGACATTGCAGCCACAGCTATTACTTCGCCCCCATGTACCCATACACCCAACTCCGAAGCCAACTCCGACCGCCGCGACATGGACTCAGACGACTCCATGCTGCCAGGTCAGCGGTCAAACAAGGACTCGGACGACTCCTCGTTGCCAGGCTTGCTTTCAAGCACTGCCTCCGACAACTCCTCCTTGCCAAGCCAGCGCTCAGACACGGACTCGGACGACTCATCGTTGCCAGACCTGCATTCAGGCAGTGACTCGGACGATTCCTCGTTGGCAAGCCAACTTTCGGATCCAAGGTGACATTCCGTAAGCTTGATTGCGTGCTGCATTATGCAAGGACATGTTTATACATAAACAAGGGTAAGTAGGGCCTTATCTACCATGTGTCTATACTCAAGTACTGATCAAACATGGCCATGTGTATACATTAACAAGGGTAAATAGGGCCCTACCTATCATGTATCTATGCTCAAGTCCTGATCAGACATGTCCATTGCTGAAACGATGTGGGCATGGCCCTACTAACACATTTCTGATTCTTTTGCAACAGGCAACGCAATGTCACCATCCATTCCTTCATGCCCCATTCAGGCGAAGAGAAGAAAACGGTGTGCACGCCGCAAGAGTTTTTCGACATGGTGGCAAATGCGAAGGGCCACCGTTCGAGAATATGGGAGTGCATCGCCGATACACTCCCTACAAAATAGGGATTATTCCAAAGGCTTGGACGGCACCATTCCGGGCGCCCGGAACCGTCCTGAAAATATTTGGTAAAATTCCAAGCCTTTGGAAACCGCCGGGAATTACAAGGTGAAGCTTTGGGTTTTTCCCTAGGAGTCCTATGGGGTTCCAAGCCGACGGTCCTACGGGGTTCCAAGGGGCTGGACCAAAATTTGTTAGTCCAATGGGTCCTGGTCGATTCCAAGCCGTTGGACCTATGTCCTCGGATTACGTATGACCGAAGTCGTCGGTCCAAGGCGGTTCCAACGGTTTGGAATTCATTTTAGACAATTCCAAGCCTTTGGAACTTTCCAGTCTGAGGTCGGCAGTCTGAAATCGGAGGTTCAACGGCTTGGAACCCCATTGGACCGGTCTCCGCGCAGCACGGGCGTGGTTTCAAAAGATTCCAAGCCTTTGGAACTTGCTAGTACGAGTAATGAAGCTCGAACCCGGAGGCTCAACGGCTTGGAACCCCATTGGACCGGTCTCAGCGCAGCACGTGCGAGGGTTTCAAAAGATTCCAAGCCCTTGGACCTTGTTAGTACGAGGAATGAAGCTCAAACCCGGAGGCTCAACGGCTTGGAACCCCATAGGATCGGTCTCTGCGCAGCACGGGCGTGGGTTTCAAAAGATTCCAAGCCCTTGGACCTTGTTAGTACGAGGAATGAAGCTCGAGCCCGGAGGCTCCACGGCTTGGAACCCCATAGGACCGGTCTCTGCGCAGCACGAGCGTGGGTTTCAAAAGATTCCAAGCCCTTGGAACCCCATAGGCCCAGTCTCTGGGCAACACGGGAGCGTGTTCCGAAATTCCAAGCCCTTGGAACTTCCCGATCTGAGAGTGGAACGCTATGAGCAAGTGCTTGACATATAGAACGATAATTCTCTGGACCGATCATTCTTGCTACGTGCAGTTCAAGACCGTCCAAGCCTTTGGAACGATTATGGAAGTGATATCTTATGGGGTCCAGGCTTAGTCCAATGGTTTGGAACCGCTTCGGAACTTGCGTTTGATGGATTCCAAGGCGCATCCAAGCCTTCGGAACCCCTTTGGAACTCCAGGTAAGTTAGTATTATCTGTACAATGCATGTTATATATTACAGTATTACAACTGGTAGGTTCTGACTTGGCAGCACGTGGAGCTCAACGAGACCGATACACTACCGCCTCGAGCGAGGCAATAAGTTAACTAATCTTCGTCATCAGAACTACTATCGCCGATGTCGCCGACAAAATCGACGTGGCGGTCAAGCACGACGGCAAGCACGTCTGTCCGATGTCGAATATTTAATGGAACCTTGTTACCGGTATACCGTGCAAGCCGCAAAGGCTTCCATGGAATGGGCGCCACGACCACTTGATTGTTGATGTCCTTCGCTTCGATGAATGCATCTTTGGTTTCCCATGGCATATCGGTGCGCAGGTAGATGTTTTGCGTGACCGCATCGGCAAGAGCAGCTTCGAGGGGAAACCATCTACACTTCACAAGAATATATGTGTCAGTGTGCACGACAAGCTTGACGACCTTCAGAATTTCGCCATACCTGCCATCAGAAGTGAAAGAATCATGAACACCTGCTAATCGAGATCTACAAGGACGCATTAGTCCGGGCGTCCGGAACCGTGTGGCAGCATGGTTCCGGACGCCCGGAACGTATCGAACTTTTGAATATTTAAACAGATTTAATGAAACGTAGCTTGACCATGGTCCAAACGGCCGGAACCTACACTCCACTCTCATACAGACGATTGGAACATGTATAGTTGGCATGTCTCACCTGTCCTGGTCGTCTTCTTGCTGCTTCTGTACATTCCAGACTTTAAAGACAGACTTGAAATATCGATGACAAGTAGCCTTGTTCATGTCCCTTTCCAGCGATCTGTAATTAAAATTGCGAACTTTGACGTAAGCATACTCTGTCCACATTCTCGGTGGTGCCAAGGCGTAACTCATTTCCATCTCCGTAAACGGAATGACTTCCCCTGTGACGGGGCTCTTGCGCCAGGTTTCAGGTTGATGAAGTATCGGCCTCGTCAAGTTTTGACCTGGGCCACTGCCCCTGCCGCGACGAGCCGCCAAGCGACGTCGGTTTTGTCTAATGTTCCTGCATGGTCCAAATGCCCGGAGGCATTGTTCCGGGCGCTTGGACGTTAGTTCCGGGCGAGGGGAACACCACTAAACTGCGTACGTGAATGATTAGTAAAAAAAAGCTTCGGTCAAGCAAACATGCATACCTCGTGTAATGGTCTTCAGCACGATTAAATTCTCTGACAATGTTCCCGTACCACTCCACGTTTGTAGCCAGCCAAGCTTGTATCTCCTTCTTATCATCTACGCACCGCAAAACGGAAATTTGTTAAACAATGCGTGCTTTTGACGATCTAATTCCAAACGCCCGGAATTAACCCGGAACCTAAGTTCCGGGCGCCCGGAAGGGTGTGGATGGAACGAGCCCTATTGGCTTGGGCTTTGTCTAATGAAAGGTCCAAGCAAGTTCCAACCGGTTGGACCCTGCTCAATGATACGTTTCCAGACCCTTGGACCGAAATTGGACGATATGCACTTAAGTCTGGACAGTACCTGGTGTCGAGTAGACAAGTTTGCCCTTCCTCTCGTTGCCGGTCGCCAACATCAGGGACACGGTGTTCTCGCTACGTGGTTGGCTAATGGTTGGTGGCGAACCATTCGCCTGTAGCAACTGGTATAAGCCGCGTACCAGACTTACCATGCGTTTCAACTCCACCCCTTTCATCATGCTGGCGACAGGGTGCGAGCGAGTCCTGATGATCCGTCTCAGCTCGCCGAAGAAGCTCTCTGGAGCGAACATCCAAAGATCGGGAACTGGTCCTTCGTCACGCATCTGATCCGGAATATGAACGAGCTGGTGCGTTGCAATGACGAAAAGCTCAGGCGAGAGCTCAGCTTCCATGATGTCACGGACTTCCAATACCCTTGTCTTCAAGGCGTCCATGCCAGTTTTATGATGCTGAACCGCACGCCCAAAACGGAATAAATCAGTATAGCCTGAATGGATAGGTTCCGTGCTACCGGAACATTGATCCAATGTTGGTCCGGCCGCCCGGAATTGTGATTCCAATCCGAAGCATATGAACATGAGCAACAAACATGAAGCAGGTCCGAACGTCCGGACTATGGCCTCCAAACGGTTCCAAGCGCCCGGAACGTGGGGTAAGCAGTGTTTATACTCACATCGATATCAATGGTTCTGCTCACAATCTCGCGGACCACCGTCGTATATTTCCCAACGTAGGAAGCGAATTCCGGTTGTAGCACATGGCCATCACTGTTCATCCACGCGCTGACAATCGACATGAGTCCACTTGTGATAGCAACTACGCCATGATGTGCTTTCAACTTGCGTGGCGTAGTTTGCGTTCCCGCCTTGATTTGCAGAAACTTCCTCCCAATCGGCCCCGAATCTCGGGTAAACTTGAGCCCTCTTACCCATGGGATAATCTCCTTCAAGGCCTCCTTAGAAGGGGACCACGGAGAGGGTTTCACTACAAGAGATCGATCCCACACACACGCACACAACCTATCCTGGTTCAATACGAAACCTATACAATCTTAATTCATTCATGAAGAAACGTTCCGGGCGTTCGGAACCCACCCTCCAACGTGTGACAGGGGTGTGGATTATCTACATTCGTTCAGAAAATAGCATTCCGGGCGTTTGGAACCCGTTATCCAACGTGTGACAGGGGTGTGGACCATCTACATTCATTCAGGAAATAGCATTCCGGGCGTTTGGAACCCTTACACCACCGTCTATCAGGGGTTTGGACCATCATTATATTGGACAGGTGGTGTACTCACATCTCAGCCGTTCTGCTGGGCTCCGGTTGTCATTTTCATTCCTCCTTGGTATAGGAATAAGCCACGGCCTGTGCATCTGATAGGCCCTCGCAAAGTTTCGGCACTTTGAATTCCAGTCATCACCGAGAATCGCTGACATAATCCGGCAGGAGTTGTTGGACAAGATGTGCATGACGTCGAAGAGCAAGTCGCGTGGCAAATTAAACTTCACAATCTTGGTAAAAGCACTCGATCCTTTGATCCCACTCCGTGCCATTTTGTCCTTAATGACTTCCGGATGCATACCCGCTTCGATCATCCCGTCGTGCAGGTGCTGCAACTCCCTCACTTCTTTGTCCGTTCTCATCGCTGGCTCTTCACCTGCAAACATCATAAAAAACACGATACAGTTGAAAAAATATTGTGTAAAACCACGAGTACACAGGTCCGGCCGTGGGGTGCATGGGTTCCGGGCGTGTGGAATTACTAGCTTTGATCTCTCCATATTTTCCCTATAATGGTCCAACCGGCCGGAACCGGGGCTCCCGACGCCTGGAAGTACAGTCAGAAATATTTTGAAATCTGTCCAACCGTCCGAATACATACTAGGAAGAATGCAGCAGGGATCAGACTTACTTGGATTTTGTTGTAGCATCTGCGCGTAAATCGTCTTCTGCATGCAAGACTCTGCCTTTGTTGTCCCGACAATCCAACATTTGGAACATCCCATCCTCGCGTTTGTTCCATACACGTTCCCCGCTTCGGTCAATCCGACATAATCCTCGAGCACCTTGTACAACTTGACTCGAACGGTGAAAGGCTTGTTTTCGATAACGTCCCACACCCGGCAACCGTTCTTTTCGATGTCAATAATCTCGTCCACGAACTTGTGGTAGAAGAGTTGGGCATCTTTGGGTTTGCCATCAATAATGCCCCAAAGCACAATGAACTCGCTTTTGCCTCGAAGATGTGCAGGGTAATTCACCACTTGGCAGGTTATAGGTGTCACAGATCCCAGTTTATCTTTGAATTTCTCGATGCCGTCCGCGCATAACACCACAGAGAGGTTGCGCTTGTCCTTGAAGAACTCCGGGTCCTCGAGCATGGTCCTCTGCCAGCTTCGTGAATCTACACCCGCACTAACATGTCTTAGTCCAACCGGTCGGATTAAGTATTCCACACGCTCGGACTATGCTAAGACAACAAAACAGGTTGTTGTAACATATCCATTACGACCAGACTCGTATTCCACACGGATGGAACGCCATTCCGGGCGCCCGGAACGTGCCGTCCATGCCGATTTACTCGCAATTATCTTTGTTAATCTACATCCGCAAAATTCCAAACGGCCGGAACGTCTGGTCCACACGTTTGGACTATACCAAGACAACCAAAATGGGTGTTGTGACATATCCAAACGGCCGGACGCATGTTCCATCCGGGTGGAGGCATGAATCCGGGCGCCCGGAATAGGCAATCCATGCAGTCTAATTGACAGTGTTTACTCACCTAATATTCCAGTGCTTCTGACGATCGGCTCATCCAAGTCAACTTTCTCCCATGAACGTGCCATCTGTGCCTGCACCGGATCCATGAAAAGGGCCTCCAGTATCCTTGTCCACGGCCACCAGCGGAAAACGCACTTGGCCCTTCCGGGTTCCCACTTGCCATCGACCATTGATGGCTCCTTGAACCGGCCGTGGTTGCATTTCGGACACGTCGGTGCCTCTTCGGGAAGCAGATCTTTGAAAAGAAAATTGCACTTCTGGCACACATCCATCTCGTTGTACTTCATGAGGAAATCCTTGAAAAACCGCACGCACGCTTGGTAGGTATGAGGTAGTGCTACCTCGTCATCGGTCGAGATTGATTCATCGTCGACCTCCAAGCCGCATACTCGACGTCGCAGAATTTCCAGGATTGTGTCAAAGTACGCCTGGGTCGAGTTATGGTTGGAGTGGGCCTCAAGTAGATCCAGTATGAAGCGGTTTGCAAGGGTAGTCGATTTGTCATGCACATTTTCTCCCTCCTGCAATTTAGTCACACAGCATCTGATTGATTTTGGTCCAGAGGGGTTCCACACGTAAGGACGCACCGTTCCAATGACTTGGAATAGTGATATAGTGCAGTTTTCGGAAGGCATTCAATCTGTGCGTATTGAACTTACCATGATGAATTCCGGGTCCCTTGTTCGGTCGTTTTCACGTTGCTCGCGCGCATCACTTTCCTCCTCCTAGAATACGGCGGGCATCCACTCCCATCAACCCAGCAATCCTGAACTAATAAGATGCGATGTAAGAATCTGGCTTACAGTGATGGCTCTAAAGGTGTTCCAAAGGCTTGGACGATGCTTGGACTCTTCTTCGTGGGGGAATCCAAGGTTGTTCCAAAGGCTTGGACGGGGCTTGGATATTGTTAAACAATGGTTCCAACGGCTTGGACGGGATTTAGAACTCACCGAGTCGGACGATGCATACTCAATCGGGCTGAAGAAGTTTTCACGGATCTTCCGGAGCATCCGTTCGGCATGGTCATGAAGATATGTGTCATCCTCGTGTTCTTCCTCTTCGTCCGTCTCTGATGGTGGATCCGTCTCACCGTCATCATTCACACTTTCGGCACCGTCAAGAGAGTCGTTTTCTTCATGATCTCGGTCATTGGAGAGGCGTGCGACGGGCGGATGTAGGATCAAATGCCGCCTAATCTGTTTTTTGGTGTAGCGAAATCGGAGTCTGCATTGATCGCATGGGCATGGAGTGCCTTCCGCGTTCTCGTTTCGAGCTAGTCCACGCCTTTGCCTAGCCATTATTCCTGCGAATCCATGTAAGAAGTGTGAGTTGTCTGACCGGACTTGTAAGGTTTTCAGATGCATTCCGGGCGCCCGGACCCATGGTCCGGCGCGTGGGAACGTAGTTCCGGGCGGTCGGAATTAAATACCTTCAACATTCGGCAAAAGTCCGGTTTGTCACCTTTACATCAGGGTTTCTACGTTTTTAGGCACAATCCGGGCGCCCGGACAGGCCAGGGATTACGGTGTCCATCGGTTTGGAAAAGCCATCTTAAAAATAAAGGTGTGGGTTGAAAGGTTGAAATTGAAAGGGGGGGGTGGACGCCCTCTCGTTGCTTGCGATTTACCCCAGAACAGGCACTCAGTGGGATTGTTTCCCAGCGGACAGTGCAATTGACGGACCAGATGAACCCCCCAGTCTTAATCGGACGGTCTCCATGAGTTACTGAAACTCAAAATGGCATGAAGGCGTGGGTGGGCACCCATAACGCCCCTTGTGCACTAGCGGCGTCGTTGGCGGCAATCGCCCATCGTGCCACATGCACGGGGAACTGCCACTAGAACCCAAGGGGAATCGTGGATGCCCATGCCTCCAAGGGGATTCGAACCCCTCACCTTCACGTGAAACGCGTTCGGCTTACCAACATTTGACCACTCGGCCAAGCACCCACGATGATGGGGACTCACCGGACTTGTAAGGTTTTCAGATGCATTCCGGGCGCCCGGACCCATGGTCCGGCGCGTGGGAACGTGGTTCCGGGCGGTCGGAATTAAATACCTTCAACATTCGGCAAAAGTCCGGTTTGTCACCTTTACATCAGGGTTTCTACGTTTTTAGGCACAATCCGGGCGCCCGGACAGGCCAGGGATTACGGTGTCCATCGGTTTGGAAAAGCCATCTTAAAAATCGACTAGGTCCACTTCTGGGGATTAATCCAGAGGCTTGGAAGTCCATTGGAATGGGACATTTGCTCCCACTTGAAACATTCCATGCCTCTGGAATTCCAAAGTGAAGCATTGGAACCTCACAAAGTTTTTTAGAACGTTTTGAGGATTGCAAAAATCACCTAAGGACCAATATTCCAACGGGTTGGCTCACCCAAACCAATGGCATGGAATTTTTTTGGTAAAAATCGACTAGGTCCACTTCTGGGGGTTTATCCAAGCCCTTGGAAGTCCATTGGAATGGGACATTTGCTCCCACTTGAGAAATTCCATGCCCCTGGAATTCCAAAGTGAAGCCTCTTATTTCAAAGCTTAACACTTGGCTGTTTTTTGTGTAAAAAGCCCAAAAAACAAAATTTCGGAAAATTTTCTGTTTTTTTGAAAAGTGGACATATGTTTGGCCCCGATGTTTTTGATATGCAGCGACGTGAAAAATGCAGAAAAATTGTTTTCTACCGTCAATTATGCACATCTTACGGGAAATTTCTAAAAATAGAGCTGCGACGAATTCTGTAGAAGGATTTGCTCCAAAAAAGGAACAGTCCCGTGAACGTCGGCGTTTTTTTGCTATCGACCCGATCCGAGGGTGTGGAATTAACGAAGACCGTCAGATTTTTCTGGTAGTCAAAATGAAACATCTAAGGGTTCCTATAGTGCACATGCACAAGTAATCGGCTGGTAAATTAACGAAGACCGTTCGATTTTTCCAGAAATCGAAACTCAAAATGGCTAAAGGTGATACAGTGAACAGGAGGGATGTGCGCACATCCCAGCTGTCCACCGTAAACCGTTAATGGGATTCGAACCCATGACCGCGAGCTACGAAGAGCGACGGCTTACCATCTGGACTATCGATAAGTCAAGATGGAAAACACGGCAGCGATTGCAATTTCATACCCGTCGACGGAGGACAGAGGTGACAGCAGTCGCAGGCTCGAAATTCAAAATTTCGTAAAAGAGCGCGATAACGCGATCCAGTCGCTCGGACCAATGCACCAAGCCGCCGGACCTGCCTTGGAACAGATTTGCGGCCGTTGTGCGTTAAAAGAGAGTCAAACTATTTGCAGCACACCACCGTATTCAAGCCGTACCGCAGCCCACCGTAGCCGAAACCCACACCGTAGAAAAATGACACGACTACTAAGGAGAAGCGATAGGAAGACCCCACCGCCAAAACAAGTAAAGAAAAAGCTGCTGGATAGGTCGCCGCGGCAATCTGCTTTGACCGATACGAAAGACTCCACCACCCGCGCTCTAATGGCCAGAATCGCGGAGATGGAGCAACGTCTCTCCTGTCATCCGCAGTCTTCAAATCCCCCCGCCGCAGTAGTAATGCAGACAGCTGGCGGGGTTGCTGGCCCCACGCAAGACGACATCAACGACATGCGTTCGCATGGCCGGGACATTATCGAGAAGAGAATGGAGAAAGGCGACATACCGGTGGGAGCCACCTCCTCGCGATTAAAAAGCTCCTTAGTCCGCGATGTTATCGAGGAGATTCACGCGGTCACGCCGTCTGTCCCGAAACGCCAAGTGAGCATGTACCTGACCAGCCGCTTAGCGTATTTGAAAAATACCAAGGCCACAGAAGGACGCTGGAAACAGAAGTTCACCAAACAATTTCCGGACGGGTACTTCGCGCGCTACGAAGGCCCCGCAAGGGGCTTCCGATTATTTGGAAGAGCCGAGTCCTTGATCACCGCTGCTGAGACCGAGGCGATCCTCAACTTCCAGGAGGCTGGGCGTCCGAAGTCGGGGCCGCTCTATGATGCCGTAAAATCTATCAATGGATGGACAAAGGAGTCCATCCCAGACGATGGACAAGGCGAAGAAGAAGAGAAGAAAGTCAAGGTGGAGGAGCCCCCTCCGCAAAAGCAAAAGGTGTGTACTGACCGCTGGAACCGTGGTTCCAAACAACTGGAACTGTGAGTCCACGGGTTTCTTTAAGTAACTTTATTTCACGCACGAGCACGGGCCTATTCCCAGCGTTTGGAACTATTTTGGAACCCCTTTGGAACTCCTTTGGAACCGTTTTTTAAATATCGTCCAAGCCTTTGGAACCACCGTTCCACCCGTGACTGACATATTGTTGTGTCTTTCGTTTCGAATATACAGGAACCGTTGACCGAGAGCGAAGAAGATGGTAAGCTCACCAGCGGTCGCTTCGTCGAAATATTCCACGGTGCCCAGAAGGGGCACAAGTCGCGGCCGCCAGCGGACACGGATTCCTTCACGAACATCTCAAAGTTTTGCATCGCGCGCGGTTTGTTAGACGTGGTGGGGGAGGGCCCAACGGGCATGGCAAGTCTTAAGGGACTTGTCGTGCCCAAGGACTGCGTGGAGGTAACCCTCTACGCAATAAAGGACGAAGAAGACTACGTCTTCCGCATGCTCTCCCACCATGCGGAGGGCATCAAACTTTTAAAAAAGAAAATGGGCAAGGAGGCAAAGATCAAGGGCGAGGACCTCGCCCACGACGACTCCTCTATTGTCCCCGCCGTAAAAAACAAGCCCACTGTCTGGTTAGTCCCTACCCATTGTTTTACTATTTTCCATTTACTTACGCGTATGTGTTGTTTTACGCAAACCACACCGTCCCAGGTTTGGACGGGCCGTTCCAAGCCCTTGGACTGACCGTTCCCGCCGTCTGTACTCCGCAGGATCCCCACAAAATATGTAAGAAACAGCACGGTGCAAACCGATAAGAACGTCGACTTCGGCAAGAAAAGGAAAGCTGCTGCTCCTGAAGGAAGCAGCAAGCAGCAAAAGAAAGAGGAGGAAGAGAAAAAGGGTGAGGAGGTCGTCGACGAAAAGGAGAGTCCTGAGAAAGATGATAGCGAGGATGAGGATGAGGAAAAAGAAGATGAGGATGATGAGAAGGATGCGGCAGCATGACTGCTATTTTTGTCAGAATATAGAGCTTGTTAGAGCCCAGACAATAGAGCAATAGAGAACCTTTACGATTCTTTGTGTAAATATTTCAAACAGCAATACATATCAATAGCACCTTTGTACTGCATATGCATAATAGCAAGCTCGTGGACCAATGGTTCCAAGCCCTTGATACCTGTTTGTATGTATATAGAACAAAAACAGATTGGAACCATAGTTCCAAGCGGATGGACCTATACCGGTCCTTACGGTTGGAACCGTAGTTCCGGGTGGCTGGAACATTTTTGTAAATAACCACTATAAAAGGTCCCATTGAGTTCCAAGCCGACGTCCAAACGGTTCCTAATGCAGTCCAAACGGTTGGAACCCGTTTGGAATGTCGTCATTATATGGTCCAAGCCGCGTCCAGGCCGCCGGAACCCCTTTGGAATCATTAATCATAATATGTCCTACCGGGTTCCAAGCCGATGGTCCAAACGGGTCCTAACGCGTTCCAAGTTATGACCAAGCCGCTGGAACCCGTTTGGATTGTCGTTATTATATGGTCCAAGCCGCGTCCAGGCCGCCGGAACCCCATTGGAATCATCAATCATAACAGGTCCTACGGGGTTCCAAGCCGACGGTCCAGACGGGTCCTAATGCGTTCCAAGCTGTTGCCGAGCCGCTGGAACCCGTTTGGAATGTCGTTATTATTTGGTCCAAGCCGCGTCCAGGCCGCCGGAACCCCATTGGAATCATCAATCATAACAGGTCCTACGGGGTTCCAAGCCGACGGTCCAGACGGGTCCTAATGCGTTCCAAGCTGTTGCCGAGCCGCTGGAACCCGTTTGGAATGTCGTTATTATTTGGTCCAAGCCGCGTCCAGGCCGCCGGAACCCCATTGGAATCATCAATCATAACAGGTCCTACGGGGTTCCAAGCCGACGGTCCATCCGGGTCCTACGGTATTCCAAACCGACGGTCCAACGGCTTGGAAGCCGATTGGAATTTTATGTAGATTCCAAGGGGGTTCCAAGGGCTTGGATAGCAAATGTCCCGGTCCAAGCCCTTGGACCGCGGCTTGGACGGGGCTTGGACTGGGACATTTGCTGTCCAAGCCCTTGGAATTCCCAGTGTTAACGCCAACGCCTCTCAAACACATACCTGTCCTACCGGGTCCTATGGGGTTCCAAGCCGACGGTCCAAGCCCTTGGAATAATCCTTATTTTGTAGGGACTCTACCTAGAGGACCATCCGGCGAACATCGAGTATGCCGGCCACCGTTGGGCATTGGAACCTCCCGTCCACCGAAATCTTGCCATGATCAAAGACGCGATTTTGAAAGTGGTGAGGGACGACGACATTTGTATGGCTCCGCCGGACGAGTTGAATTTGACCAAGTCCGAGCAACCCACTTTGGATGACCACGACTCCATCAAGAGCAAGGATGTCACGAGTTCCGACGACGCCAGCCCCGATGCCGATGCCCCCCCCTCCCCACACCCGATGATGCTCTTGGCCTCCGATGCCGACTCTCCGATCTCCGAGGCCGTGGCCCAAGACGATTCCCGTGCCGATGCCACCACCTCCGCACACCCGATGGTGCTCTTGGCCTCCGATGCCGACTCTCCGATCTCCGAGGCCGTGGCCCAAGACGATTCCCGTGCCCATGACGCAGACACCGAACCCATCGTCCGCGAGGTAGCCGACGAGGCCATAATGTGTACTCCGCTAAACCCGGCGTTCCCACACCCTATAGCGAGGTATGGTTTCAAACCCGGTGTAAACATGGCGCTGTTTGTATAGGTTCTTTGGAATACAGTAAGTCGCGGTCTATAAGAAGCCGGCGGATTTTCGCTAGCGCTAGCGGCTTAATCTGACGGACCGAAAATTTGGGCTTAGCGATGCCGATTTCTTATTGGTGCACATACGAAAATCTTCTTGTAGCGTGAAATATTTCTTAATCGTGCATCATTCAGTTCCCCGATCTGATCTAGCGTGTGGAATTTCTTATTTAAGTATTAATGAATGATGCATTGTAGATCAGACGTAGCGTAGCGATTTCTTATTGGATGCCAGATTGCCAGTGATGCACCTATATCTATAACTTGTCTCAGGCTCGTCCTAGCCTACGTGGTTTCTTATTAGGGGCCTTATTAGATGTCCGGGGTCAGCTTCAATGTCTACTATGGGGTGGACGACCGTGAAGCGAGCCACTGCCTCGGTGAATATAGGTATGTTGGGGGTCTGCCTGAGGCTGAAATGGCTAACGCCACAGATGGATCTTGGTTGGGTAGCACTGCAGAAGGCAACGTAGATTGATGCATGCAACTCACATCGCTGAATGCGATGGTTATGCTATGCGATGGTTATGCTAAGTGATGTTAGGATGAGACACTCAATTGCATTATACGACCAGACTGGATTCATGGGTACTGTAAGTCCAGGCTGGATAGTATATGTGCTGTGAGGCCAAACTGAATAGCACATCTAGTACTGTACGACCAAGCTGGATATTGTATATATGTACAGTAATATGCCCAACTCTCGCCATTATCATAGTCGCATTATCTATATGCTTAATTATTCCCCACGCGAAATCGCCTTAGTCATAATGCTAATGTGTGATATACCAACCACGATAAAGACCACTATACTTTTCCATGCTGCTTGATTTCGACAATTTCTTAAAAGATATGTGTAATATGAGTATAGGGTTCGGTAAAACTAGCGTCTCGATTTCTTAATAAGGGGGGTTTTCACATCTCTGGTTTGAAATTGCTTGCAGGTGGTTTCTTATGGGTTTCTTAGTTTTTGGCGAGAAATCTAGCGGGTGGTTTCTTGTAGGTACCGTTTCTTATAGACCGCGACTTACTGTACACAAGGTAAGCATGGCCATGTTTGTACGCGGTTTCGTGCAGACGCCGCCGCGGAGGTGTGGAGAACGGTCCACGCGCAAGGAACGCAGTAAAGAAGCCATGTGGTTGCAGTCGTTGCGTGGAGAACAACATCACCAAGGAAGTGTCAACGAGAACCATCTACACACACAAGAGGCTTTACGGTTGCCATGTACCTCCACAACCGGATCCGGATGCCGTGCTTCCTCTTAGGCCGCCTACCCCACATGATTCTACCGAACCTACTTTGGAGACGGATGAAGAGATGGATGAATTCGGAGAGAAGGATTGGGGAGGGGGGTCTATAGGAGATGCCGATGGTCGCGCAGGTGAGAACCTACTATTGAACATGGCCATACCTGCCTTGTATAGCTTCAGGTAATTGGTGAACATGGCCATGTGTGCCTAATACCTGCCCAAGGTGCTCGTTGCAGTCGCCTCCCCAACTCGGCAAGAACGTGACGACACCGCCTGTTTTCACGTGAGCGTGACCTCCACACGCACGAACGGGGAGCTCCTCAAAATCGAGTATGAGTGGGAGAAGATGATGTATTTCCTCAACCACATCGAAGGCATTGACTTCGACGAGTACGAAGGGTGGATGAAACCCGGCAATTTCGACGATATGTATCCGGAGGATGACGTGCACATCTCTCTTCATTGCGGCAACCAGTCATGGGATGTGGCATTTCCTATCGTGGAGTGCCTTGTGGGAGTGCGATCGCACCCAATGTTCATCCCCATCGAGATGATGGCATGAGTGGTACCGCACACGAGGCGAATGACGAGGAGATGGATGTAATCAACGAGATACTAAAGAGCTTGGAGGAGATGGTAAAGGTGCGACCTGAAAATAACACAACAACCGTGGTGTCGCTTGCTGCTGCTGCACTTTGAGTTAATGTGGTTTCGTCAGGTGAGGTTTAAGGTGAGGATATGCACTGGCTAATAAGGTACTGGGCAGACATGGTCATGTCTTGCCATTTCAAAATGTAAACAAGGCGAACATTGCCATGTTTGCACAGTTACGTGGCAATGTCCGTCCCATTTCTAAAGGTGGTGTCAGTTTCGCAGGATGCTTCTGGTAAGGAAAACCATGCCTTCATGCTCATGCTCGATCTCTTGGAATGGAACTTGGAGCATGGCCTTAGTCAAGGATCCTTTAACGACTTGTTGGAGATACTTCGTCTAAATTTGCCGAAGATGTTCCCGGAGGGCACTCTACCGAAGAACTACCAAGAGGCCATAGGACATCTATCCATGTATGGCTTGCCTTCTAAGTCGGTAGACATCTGTGTAAATGGATGTTGCAGATTCGACGGAGAGCACGCAATGTGCCGGACATGCTCGACGTGTGGCGCCGATAGATGGGCCCCGGAGATGCTCGAGAAGCCGTTGGCGAGCCGGAGAGGAAAGTCCACGTTTTATTATTGGAACCTCCCGGATCTTCTCAAAAGGAATTTTGCGCACCCGGAGCTTTGCGTGGACATGCAAGCGCACGCCCGCCATATTCCATGCGACTTGACCAAGGAGGCGATGGGAACTATGTGGGGTAAGTGAAAATTTCCAGTTCCCGATTGTGAAAGGAATGCCCTTTGAAAGCCTACTGAACATGGCCATATTTGGGCCCTATTCCTTTGGAAACCTACTGAGCATGGCTGTGTTCGGGCCCTGTCCTTCTAGAAACCTACTGAACATGGCCATACTTACCTGTTTATCGCAGACAGTCCAGCATGGAGGCAACGGCGGGAAAGGTACCCCAAGTTCTTCAGCGATCCCCGCAACGTGGTGATCTTAGGATGTGCGGATGGCGCCACGGTGTGGAAGGACCTGCGCGGAGTTTTCCCGGTGACGTTTCAATACCTCAATATGCACCCCACCATCCGCGGCAAGTTCGTGAACATGGAGGTGTTTGGGATATGTAGCGGCTCGAAGCCAAAAAGCACGCAACCTATCTACGAGCTATTTGTGGACCAGCTGCTGGAGTTATGGGATGGCGTGCCGTGCTACGACATCGTGAAAAAAGAAACCTTCAACTTGAGGTGCATGTTGTTTAAGGATTTGTTTGACATCAAAGGTTTGATGGATGGCGCTTGTCGCAAGGATGTGGGGGCGTACATGGCTTGCATTGCATGCAACCTGCAAGGTTGGCGATCTAGCATCTTCAAGGGGATGCGGTATACCTTCCGCACGGAAGCCGAGCCTGGTAAACAACCTTCTCTGGTATTCCCTTGATGTACTGCACGCAAGCGACAGATATTGGTTAAGTATGGCCATGCTGTGCTAGTTTTTTCATAGACATGGCCATACCCACGTGTAGACATGACCGGATATGGCGATGTTCGGACGGCTTCGATGATGGGTAGGGCAATGTTCACCCTGTTGCATCGCAGGTCCCGCAGAGTTTCAAAAGAGAACGGATGCCGAGATACGGCACCACGCGGCGCAGCACCAAACGCTTAAGGAAAGCGGACACTTCACGATGAAGGATCTCGAGACGATGATAAAAGCTACCGGTATAAAATTTCCTTCGGAATTCTCACGCTTACCGTATTGGGATGAGGCCAAGGACTACCTCATCGACTTGATGCACTTGATCAAGAATCTTGGAGAGCACGTCCTTGACGCCGTGATGGGAACTGACTTTGACAAGAAAACGCGAACGTGGGCGAAATCTCAAGGCATTAAACCCACATGGTGGGCAACTGGTATTTTCCCCTTTCCATAGGCCTGACCCGACGTGAACCCATCCAGCAAAACCTATGTAAACATGGCTGTGTCCAGCCGTTTTGGCTTATGAACATGCTTGAACATGGCCATATGTAGGCAGTTCTGTCCGGTTTGTTCAAAAGTTTAGCATCCATACGTGAATTATGGTCGGGTCCGACACTTGAGCAGATGCGAATGGCAACTACACCAAAAGGACATCCCCTTGGCAGATTGTCGACGTGCGCACCGCTACGGGAAGGTGCTTGAAGAGAGCCGAGGAATTCGCGAGAGAGGAAGTTGGCTTTCCACGGGAATGGGGAGCGGGTCAATGGAAATTGTTGAAAGTGTCTTCAGACGGAAACGCAAAGAAGCTAAAAGCCCACGAATATTTGGTGATGTTCAGAAATGGACTTTTCGCGATCCTCGCGGCATGGCCAAGGGACGATGACTCACCCAATGCACTCGCACGTTTGGTGGGGCAACTTTCAACGATAGTCCGGGAAATCACGGCCCACGAGATCGATCTGAAGGTGCGGTTCTCTGGTACCTTGCTCTCATGTTCCCTGTCGCGTCACCAAGAATTTACATTTTGTGTGAAGGCTGAATGCACATGGCGATGCCCACCTAGTTTACAGAGTGAACATGGCCATACTTGACCATTATCCCTTAGGAACATGGTTAGACATGGCCATACCCGTTCATGACCTTCTAGGAACATGGTGGGACATGGCCCTACCTACATATTGTTGATGGTGAACATGGGGATTCAGGAGCTGCCGACACTTGACAAGTACATTAGAGAGTGGCTCGTCACCATGGAGAGCTCGCGACATGGGACGAGCCCTCACTGGTGGGTCCTCAACACACATCTATTGTGTCACGTGGTAGACCAACTTCGAGACCTCGGGCCGGTTCGCGAGTATTGGATGTTCGTATTCGAGTCCTTAAATGGCAAAATCGGGAGGTGGGTGAAGAACAATGCCTTCCCGGTGCAGAGCATCATGAACGGAATGGGGCGGCAGAAGACCATTCAGTATGTACGAGGGTTACTTATGGCACTTCGCAACGAAGTTCCACGGCCACTTGTCGTCCCCGCTCTTGTACGGGACCGCGTTGTTGTGGCCGATAAAGGGAAGAAGCACACATTGACCGAAGGCGAGCGAGCGTGCATCGATGTTTGGATGCGCACCAATGTGGGGCATTACCGACGGTTGCAAGACCTGCTTGATGCATATCATGAGGACTTACGAACAAGGTAAGGCCTCATCTAATCAATGCCTGAATGAAACACTGAGTAAACATGGCCATGTTCGTGCATGATTTCCATCCACGTTTCCACAAACTAATCACTCAGGTGATTCGCAGGGTCAAGAGAGGCGGTCGTGGCTTGAAGAAAGGACTGCAAAGGAGGATGACATGCCGTCTAGCCGCCGACGAAGATCCGACTCCTTGGCTCGGACGACCATTCACTCCCGACGAAATCGAGTTGTTGCGTGGTTGCCCCACAAAGTGCCGCAGGTTTAACAAGGTACAAGTGGGTAACATGCGATTCCGCATCGCTGCTGTGGACAAGAAGTTCAAAACTGTCCAGTGTTATTTCCGCTCTTTTTTCATCGAACGCGTGCGTGGAACAAGTGAAGAGGAAGAGACTGATAGGTGCGTGCCTTTCTGCTTATGATTAATGAGTAAACATGGCCATGTTCTAGCCCTACCTAGTAATGTATTGTGATAACAGGGCCATGTCCACCTAGGTTCTTTAGATACCCTGGGTAAACATGGCCATGTTCAGACGATTCCGGTAGTTTTTGCAAACTAATTCCTCAATTATACATGCGTGCCAGGCTCGCCCGTCTTGAAGACGTCTATGCCATCAAGCTTGGTGGGGTCGAGTACATATTTGTCAAGGCGGCTTGGCTGCTGAAGCCGACAAAAGCGAAGATCGCCATGTATAACCGGATGAACTCCATAGTTGGCCCGGACAGCGTCACTGGCTGTTTCTTTTGCGATGACCCCGAGAACCCTGACACCGTCTTCGATACCGGAGAGCCATTCATGCTCGCAGATCAGATCGCGTCGCAAGTAGTAATTGTGAAGCATCCTTGCATGCAAACTGCGGTGGTTCTTGACCCTCGAGCAGATTTCTTCGAGCAGAATGTCCAGGATGAAAATCCTAGCGAGGACGAGCTTGCTTAGTAGTTAGGCCTGCAGTACGACATGGCATTTGTGTAGTGTAAATAGATAGCATCAGTTTGTGTATATACATAAAAAGGGTAAGTATGGCCCTACCTAGCATGTATCTATATACAAGTACAGTGTAGGTATGGCCATGTCTATACATAAACAAGGGTAGGTAGGGCCCTACCTATCATGTATCTATACTCGAGTACTAGTCCGGTAAGGCCATGTTTATACATAAACAAGGGTGGGTAGGGCCCTACCTATCATGTATCTATACTCAAGTACAAGGTAA
>LGRX02029579.1:0-25478 GCA_001247695.2 Cymbomonas tetramitiformis
CTGAACCTTTTTCTTTTAAACTGCGCCCACCGGGGGGGGCTCCACAACCGCCCCACAACCGCCCCCCTGGGGTTCAAACCTTTTTGAAAATACTGCGCCCCGTGGGGCGCCCCACACACAAACTCGTTACTTTCGCTTTTTTTGTTCATACATATCCTACATCATATGCACCTACTTTCGGTAGTCGTCTCGTATCACGGCGTGCCATGAATTTCTATCACATATGTTAGAGAGTCGTATATCGCGGAATGCGGTGATTCGATATCACATAATTTCGGGAGGCGTCTTGCACGGCGTGCCATGAATTCATAGCACATATTTTCGAGAGTCGTATGTTGCGGTATGCGGTGAATTGTTATCACATATTTTCGGGAGTCGTCCAGCACGGCGTGCCACGATTTCCTAACGCATTTTTTCGAGAGCCGTATACTGCGGGATGCGGTGAATTGTTATCACATATTATCGGTAGTCGTCTAGCACGGCGTGGTACGAATCCCTAGCACATATTTTCAAGAGTCGTACATTGCGTAATGAATAACAACACTTTGCACACGAAAATGGGGCAAGGTCATCTCAATCACGAAAAGCATACACTAAATAAAATTACGAGGGTTCTTGAGAAAGTGTTCAAAGCTCGATGCCACCGGTTGCACCGATGCGGAGATTTCACCCCTACCACCTTGGCTACCCTTCGTCGCGCGAGCACCACTTTTCCCTTTCCCACGGCCGCCACGCCCTTGTCGTTCTTGAGTGACCGTATCGCCCGCGGCACGAGCACCACTTTTCCCTTTCCCACGGCCGCCACGCCCTTGTCGTTCTTGAGTGACCGTATCGCCCGCGGCACCGGCTCCATTGCCTCTACTGTTGGGTTGTGCCTTTTTAGCGGATTTGCGACGGGGCATCAGTTTCACGGGCGGCGGTTGTTTCCATTCACGAGTCCGCCGATCAAATGCATCTAACCATCTTTGGAGCTCCGGATCCGGCTTAAGATTCAGCAAATGAGATAGCTTTGGCCTTTGCCCATCGGGCCCGGGTAATATACGAATGCAGTTGGACTTCTTCACACGCGTCATCCCGACATAAAATGCTTGAAAGCATAGGTTGAAGACATTCTTCGGCGTTTGGCTTAGATCTAATATAATTTTGTCCACGGTTTGGCCTTGGAATTTGTGAAAGGTCAAGGCGAACGCAAGATCAAGCCCTTGAGTTCGATAATATATCTTACTTTTGCGGGAGGCGCGATTCACGGGGAGTTCCTCGAGACGCTTGCAGATCTTAACTGGAAGTACGATACTGCGCGGACGAGTGACATGCTCACGCATATTTCCCTGGCTCGCCGAGTCTCGAAGCTCGGGAGCTAATGTCGCTCGATCGGACCAGTTTGTGGAATCCAGATGCTCAATGAGAACATTGACCGCGTAAGGCGGCTCGATCCACACCTCCTCGCCAGGATTCGCATTGTTGATTTTCGCCGCATCGGTGGACCTGCTTTCATCTCGGAGAATCGGGCTGTGGAATTTGGCGGGCGTGCCGTTCGCTAAACCACGCGAAGGATTTAGGTCGTTGTTTAGAATAATTCCAGGCGCACCGGCAACGAAAGTGCCTGTCAATTCGGGAAATTCCGACCGGATCACGTCTTCATGTCGGGAGTCCAAAAGTGTGGTTGCAATAGGTCGCTTCCAACGAATTATCGGTTGTCCACTGAGCCGCGCAAAATGCCGTGCACGCACATCATTGATAGCTTGTCGTTGCCGATTGCCAGTCACGGCCACCGTCGCGAAGAGCCAATCGCGGTCCATTTGTACATCCGATGCCGTGAGCACCTTCAGCCGGTCCAAATCGGACTGCGTAATGGGTCGTTCCTCCGAACGGCATCGTTCAATGAAGCGGACGTGATCCGGGTCACTAGCTGCTCGAACCTGCGTACGAACATCAACACACCAATAATGTTCGCGGTCGCATGCAAAAACCGCGGAAGGATTCGGTATTGAAAATAAATAAGATTTCCAGGAGGTATTAAAGTGATCGGAAATACCTGTTCGGTTAATGGATAGCGCCGGATAGCTTGGAATAGACGACCAGCTTTCTCAGCCACATCAAATGATCGTTGGCCGGAAAAGACGTTTAAAGCTTGTTTGTACAACGATTTTCCCACGGGGGCTAGTTGTCCAAAATCGCCCACAGCCACCACCGCTAGTCCCCCCATTCAGTTTTGGCCTGGTCGCCGACTCGTCGGATTTCGGCACAACGATCTTGAAGATGTCCATACAAGCATGCCTCAACCATGGAGATTTCGTCGATAAGTAATATGTAGGCGGTACCGGGGCCAAGGCGCACCGCGTACTCCGCCTTCGTGGCCGGATTCATGGCCTTCAAAGGCACTGCCCTGCAAGCTTCCGTGGGCTTCATATCACCCAAGTTATGAATGGTCCGCGCACCTGGGATGAGAGCCGCCGCAACCCCGGACGGAGCGCAGCAAACCACGGTGCATCATGACCGGATAAAAAGTTCGCGGCGGTGCACAAGGCTTTGGCGACGTAACTCTTGCCGGTGCCCGGTCCGCCGTCCCACAAGGAAGTCATCGGTGGAGGTGGAGGAGGCTTGCTCTGCGCCTCAGCGGCCAGACATAGGGATAACCATGACAACACGGGGGTGACCGCATCACGTTGACCTGCGTTTAGATCGGTGGTGAATAAAAACGAAGCTCCGTCGAAGTCGCCTACCACCATTATGGCCAATCCGCCCCACGTATCACGCTCCTCCATAGGCATTCCTTCCACCGCCAACCTCCTCGCACAAAGGTGTTGTAAGCGGGCGAAGAGAGCGGCATCGTCGTATACGCACTTTGGAACGAGAAGCAGTCGACATTTGAAGATGGCATGATCCGCTGGGATGGGTCCGGTGCCAAACAAAGCGTCATATACGTTAGGGCACATCTCGTGAGCAAAGGCCCCAGATTCATCGGAGGGGGTGGAAGGCATGCGGAGGCATCCAATGTTGTCCGATGGAACGCCAAGACGGGATATCGATGAAAGAAATGTTGACACGCGAGGGTGAGGTCGTTTCGCGTCCGAAAGAATGACAAAGGGGCGTGCCGCTCGATGACGAGATGGACCGTCGCCTGTTTGTAGTTGAAACCACCCAAGGAGGTGATCGAAAATCTTGGCCTCGGTCTTGGATTGAAAGTCGGCGGGACAAACTCGAATGTGAGGATCGACGCCTGCTCCAATATCATGAGGCGAAGCGGTCTCGTCCGTAGCGATAGTTCGTTGTTCCGGGATGGACGCGTCCGGCTCTTGTG
Organism: Cymbomonas tetramitiformis; assembly: GCA_001247695.2. Taxonomy (NCBI): domain Eukaryota; kingdom Viridiplantae; phylum Chlorophyta; class Pyramimonadophyceae; order Pyramimonadales; family Pyramimonadaceae; genus Cymbomonas; species Cymbomonas tetramitiformis. Next base: position 3,302 of record LGRX02029579.1, read on the forward strand.
CCATAACTTCCGCTACACGATTAGCATCTTGTTCGGTGTAGGATGAGACCAAATCAGGACGGCCTACGCGGGTGGGTCCCTGAACATCGGTGGACGGATTGTTCACGCGGTCATCGCCGGTCGCCGGCATGGTCTCGGTGTGAATCCGCTCAAAGAAGTCGACGGAGCCCTGCACAAACTTGCGCTCCGCTTTCAACGCATCAAGCCGAGAATCCCCATCAGCGCCCTCGGCATCTTCCAACACTTGAAGGTTGCGTGTACGGATTTCCTCGATCAACGCATCCAACTCCATATCTCGGTCACGCATAGGTACTTTCTCTCCAGTAGGGTTTGCCGGGGGAACGTACGGACCTTGACCTGTCTCAGCTGCGGTTTCAAGCGTTTCCCAATCCACGACCGCTCGGGCACGCCACTGGGTCAGAATATTTTTCTTCCGCGAATTCACGTTGAGTCCAAAGGTCACATTCTCGACATACGCAAGGCGTGCCCGCATAATGAAAGGTGCATCCGGCCGGGAGGCGGCTTGGCACCAATCACAAAAAACGTCCCAGCCGGTGGCCGGACCCTTTAGATTGTGTGCTTCGACGGCGTCGCCGGTATCTATGCAAGCCGTCCATTCGGAAATATCCCAAGGTTTGATTAACGCGAGCATATATGCGCTGTATTTCTCGGCCTTCTTCGTCCAGGTCTTGTTCCCAATAATACGTGGTCCAGGATACTTAGGGGGAGGCCCACCTGCTAAGATGGGACATTTGAACTTAGATCGGATACGCTGCACGTGGGTGTCGTGCAAGGGATGATCGGGATGAAATCGAAATAGTCCGTTCACAGGCCGTCCACGTTGAGGAGCCGGCATTTCGACAACCAAGCCGGTTTCGGGAATGTTCTGGACGCAGCGTGGAGAGGTCGGTTCCGGCATTTCTTCATCCTCCGGTTTTTTGGGGTGCCGCACCACATCCACAAGGGCGCCATACTCCACCAAATTCAGATTAGCTAACTCGTTACCCCGGTAAAGGTAATGCGTATGCTGAGCGACCGGGATCGGTTCACCGTCGATGTCACGATATACGGTAGCGCCGGCATCACCTTGCACTCTGCGAGCTTGGCCGATGACTTCCGCTCCCCCATAGTCAGGGACGACATCGTCGGCATCAATCCCGGGGAACATGTCGGCATCCTCGAGGTCTTCATCGTCACAATCGATATCATCGTCCGGTCGCTCTCCATTTTCGAATTTGGTGGAGGCGCTGTGTGGCCTCGTTTTTGGACCGGCTGCCGGTGTGGTGGTCGACTGCTCGACGTTATCCCCGTCGTGCATATTATGACATTTGGGTCTTATGGGCCCTCGCCTATATCTGGTACGTTGGGTTTTCTTATCGTGCGCACCACGGGCATCTATGCTGGCGTGCACCGTGTTCGTGCAGAAGGTTGGATGGTGGTGCCCCTCCGGGGGGTGGTCGTTTCCTTGGCATGCTGGTCGCAGTGTGCCGCCGCCCTCCTCCTCGTGGTCCTCGCCTGGCTTTGGGTTTGCGCCAGCATTTATACTGAGGATGTGGCGCACCACGCTTCTTATGTCGTGGACATCCCTCTGGACGCAGGTCACATTAGACGTGACCGTGGGTGGACTGTTCCGTCCCTGCGTTGGTCCCAAATTTTCTTGTTGGGCCGCGTGCGCCTGCCCGCTTTGCCGGCCAGGTTGGACAAGCCTCGCTTTGCGGCGCGCTGGGCGCAACTTCGGCGTAATCTCCAACTTCATCGCGTCGCGCAGGCCGCCTACATGGCGCTTGTTCTCACGCTTGTGGTCTCCACCGCCGCTGGTGGGAGTGCTCGCTTGGCGCACGGGGGGTGGAGAGTAATGGCGTGCTTCTTCGCTTCGCACTCGCCGACCGCCGCAAGCAATGCATCTCAACAGAATTTTGCGATTTTTTCTGCTTTTGTGCGGGATCTTGTGGGTCGCTGGCAAGCTGACCGAGAGTGTGCCTGCGTACGATGTCATGTCACCCACGCGCAGTGCCTGGGGTGCGTCCCCCTGCACTTCTTGGGAGGCTCAGCAATCCTCGAGGCAATGGGAACCGGGCTGGGAAGCCAACGTCGCGGAGCAGGATGAGGTCTTGCCGTACACCGTGCTGGACGAGCTTCAACCTCTAGGTGACACGACAGTGACCAAGGACGAGGCAGCGTGGCTCGACACTGAGCTCAATGCCACGTTTGGAGGACATCCTGACTTCAAGGAGGAGCACTGGGAGGAAATGCGAAACGTCCTCCGCAGGTGCAAGACCACTTTTGCCAACAGCCCTCACGATCTGGCAGGCTACAAAGGCAAGGCGGAGCACAACACGTTCTCCATCCCTTTCATAGACGAATCCAAGGCCGCCTACCAGAGACCCAGGAAGTACAGCCCGGGCGAGCAGGAAATCATCGATATTCACTGCAAGGAACTGTTGGAGTATGGCTTCATAGAGCCTGCTGCAGCCAAACATTGCAGACATGCGAGCAACGTCGTCGTGGCTGGCAAGAAGGATCATGAGACTGGCCTGTGGACCCAGACGAGATTCTGCGTGGACCTTAGGGGCGTCAACCGGCACTCCCTCAAAGACAACACGCTGCCACATCCACCAGATAGAGGAGCTCTACCAGAAGGTTGCAAAGGCCAAGTTCAAGACCACGCTGGATGCCACCAAAGCCTTCCACCAGATCCCCATGGCCACGGAAGAGGACAGGAGCAAGACGGCGTTCTGGTGGAAGAATCAGCTGTATCAGTACACCTCGATGCCTTTTGGGGCAGCTGGAGCCACTTCTGCGTTTGTGAGAATCATGGACTACGAGTTACGTCACTTGCAGCATTGTACAGTGGCATACGTCGATGACGTAGTGGTCTACACGGATTCCACGCCTGAGCAGCATCTTAAGGACGTTGAGGACGTGTTGCGCACCTTGGGGGACGCTGGCATCCGACTGCACGCAGGCAAAAGTACCTTTGGTGCAGCCACGGTGGACTTTCTGGGCTACCGCATTGGTCACAACTCCATTGGCGCGCAAGAAGCAAAGTGCAAGGCCATCCAAGAGCTTCCAAGTCCCCAGGACAAGACTGGGCTCCGCTCCATCTTGGGCATGATGAATTACTACAAGGGCCTGGTGGGTGAGCCAGGGGGGCCAAACTACTCTGAGATGGCCCGCCCTCTCAACGACCTGCTTAAGAAGGAGGTCACTGACATCAAGGGAGCTTGGGGGAAGGAGCAAGATCAAGCGCTTCAAGACCTGAAGGACGCCCTCTGCTCTGGGAGATGTCTGAGGCCTATCGATTATGGCAGGCCCCTCATATTGTACACCGATTGGAGCACCTATGGCATTGGCGCAGTGCTGGGCCAGAAGGACGATGATGGGAAGGAGTACATCTGCATGGCAATCAGCCGATCCCTGAGTAAGACGGAGAGGCAGTACGCCAGCTTCAAAGGGGAGATGCTTGCAGTGGTGTGGGCAGTGCGCACGCTGAGGCAGTACTTACATGGCGTTCACTTCACGCTGGTGACCGACCACTCACCGCTCACCACCCTGATGGAGAAGGCCGATCTCCAGGGGCAACACCTACGCTGGGCAATCAGTTTGCAGGAGTTCGACTTCACGGTGCAGTATCGCCCAGGAGCCAAGAAAAGCAACGCTGACGTGCCGTCTCGCTATCCACTACCGTCCACGACAGACGAGACTGGGGCGAGGCATGCGAGGGAGAAGGTGACTGCGTTTCACGCAGGCGTGGGGGAAGTTCACACGAAGGACTTCTGCGACCACTTGTGCTTTATGTTGGCTGGGGATGTTTCCCCAGGGGAAGAGGCCACGCCAGAGGTGCAGGTTGCCAACTACTGCAGGATGGCTGCTATGGAGCAGCTGGGCACGGGACCGGTGCATCGTTTATTTGACTTGCACCACCAGGAGGAATTTGAGTGCAATCACGGGGACATGTTTGATACTGACTTACCCGAGCTGGTGACCGACTCTGGGAGGCTAGCCAGAGCGGCTTGGAAGGCGCTGAGCTTGGTGAGGCCTACGCGAGGCACGCACGGCGAGGGAAGCCCCGCTGTATACAGCAATGAGTACTTTGAAGGCGAGCGCATCTTGAAGCCCAAGAAGGTGGACACTAGGGTGCTGGGCAGGCAGTACTTCTCGCAAGCTCGGGAGGAAGGCGTGGTGTGCTACGAGCCATGTGGAGGCCTCTGTGCTGGCCTAGAGATGTTGCTCCGCAGTGGGATGAAGGTGGATCGCTACCTGTATCAGGACATATCCCCGAGCAGTCGGACAGTTGCCAGGGCCAGGTGCATGGCGTTGCTAAGACGATATCCTGACCTCATCTCGCCCAGTGCAATAGAGTTTGGGGCTCTACCCCAAGATCTGCATGACACCACCAGTGCCGACTTCATACGAGCAGGAGCCCTTCAAGGACGCCAGTGGGTCATGGTATGTGGGTTCCCATGCCATGATCTCTCCCCTGCTGGAACACTCACAGGCCTGGATGGCAGGCACAGCAAATTATTTTATGAAGTGGTTCGGCTTCTATCCACACTGCAGCAGCTGCAGCAGCAGAGGCCTCCAGGCTATATCCTGGAGAACGTTTCCCCGTTGTCGCACAGACCCGGGACCAAGATCAGGGACGAGGTGTTCCCGTACATTGCCAGCGTTATTGGCCGACCAGTGTCCTTTGATGCAGCACAAGCAGGCGCTTACGCACATCGATTGCGAGCGTATTGGAGCAACTTGTTCCAGATCCACCAGTTTCGCTCCGTCATGAGCAAGGTGGCTAGACCAGAAGGACGAATTGTATCGTCAATCCTATGCAAGGGCTGGCAGCCCAGACCAGTGATAAGAACAGACCGCGCGCCTCACTACGTGGTGAACGTGGTGGGAGAACCGCTGAGGGCGCTTCCCACCATCATGGCGACGCAAGGGTCGAGAGCATTCAGAAGAGCAAGGATGGGCACTGTGGTGCGCAACCAGGACGATGAAGACGCCGAGGAAGAATCTCGAGAAGTGAACCTCGACGAGAAGGCGCGAGCCATGGGCTACAGTGCAAGTGAGCTACGCATGGCCGATGGCCTGAACGACGTAGAATTGGCAAGCATTCTGGGCCTGGCCATGGATCGCAGGGCAATGGAACTGCTGATGTCGGTCGCAGAAGCGAGCAGGAAGGGGCTCCCTCATAGCGAGGAGTCCCCAGAGGCGGAGAATTCCCCAGGACAGCCTATCGCTGTAGATAACAACTGGGCAGACCACGCGAGGTCGGACCTTCAGCAGAGGCAAGCTTTGCTGGCGGAATGGGTTGAGAATTCAAATGCATATACTCAGCAGGTGGCGAAGACCATGAGTCACCGTGACTGGGAAGAGAAGCTGCAGGTAATGTGCTCACAAGGGCAGAAAGGTGCAGAAGGAATTGGGGCTCAGCGACAGAAGGCTGGAACCAAGAAGAAGAAGAAGAAGAAGGAGGAGTGGCAGCTCTACGCCATTGAGCAGTATCGTCAGAGGCACGAGAGCCACTTCGTGAAGGAGGGCGCAACTCCAGCAGCGCGCGTTGACGTGCCTGCTTGGAACCCGCCTGCCAAAGATGCGGAAATGAGACTCCCCAGGTTGGCGTGTACCACCAGATTCGAGGACTTGATGGCCAGCGTGGCTGAGCAACAGGTCGACCGTGACAAGCATCGAGATGTGCACGACGATGCATGGTGCCTCAGATGGTTGAAGTCCAATGGCAGTGTGAGGTTGCCAGAGGATGAAGTTCGTCGTGTGAGAAGGCGCGCAGCACGACATCGATGGGATGAGGCTACGGACGAGATCTACATGATCACGCTGTCGGGCAAGGAGGTGAGAATACCCAAGCCTGCTGACCGTCTTGCATTGGTCAAGGAGTACCATTCCAGAACTGGTCATTGGTTGGGGCATAAGACGTACGCAGCATCTTCTGTGGCAGCGCCATTGGTGGGCCGACTTGAAGAAGGACGTGGAGGCTGTGGTCACTCAGTGTGAGACCTGTCAGCGCGTGAAAACCCATTATGCGAGAGAGGAGGCGTGTTTATCCCCCCTCGAGATCGTGTCGTTCATGTATCGTTGGTCGCTGGATTTGGCATGGCCTTCGAGGAGACAGACCAAGACTGGCAACAACAGGGTGCTCATCATGACCGAGCACTACACCAGATTCATAGTCTGTGTACCCATTCCCGACAAGGAGGCGAGGACCATCGCAGCGGCATTTCGCAGTCATGTCCTGGCTGTGTTTGGTGCGCCAGCAGAGTGCTTGGTGGATGGAGGCAAGGAGTTCGAGGGCGAGTTCAAGCAGCTATGCAGAGACTGCCTGATCGACCGACGAGTAACCTCACCAGACTCACCAGAAGGCAATGGGCTTACTGAGCGAGTGGTGCGCACGATGAAGTTTTGCTTCAAGAAGCTTGCCTTGGAGAAGGGCCTCGATTATGAGTGGGATGAGCAGCTCTGGCCACTGGTGCTGAGCTACAATGCAGCACGCCAAGAGTCCACGGGAGTGGCGCCGTTCACCCTGTTATTTGCCCAGGAAGCAGTGATGCCGCCAGATTTGAAGCAGGCGCCCAGCATAGATTTCGGTGCTGGGGTCGAAGATGAGAAGGATTCCAGAGTCAAGGACCTCCTCCTGAGAGCACAGGTAGTGAGGCGACTGATGGTGCACGCTGGTTGCAGCCTGGAGGTAGCACAGCATCGTGATACATTACATTATGAAGGGAGAAGGGGTGGGGGCTATGAGCCTAGGCCACACCAGTTCAAGGTGGGTGATTTCGTCTACATCAGGCAGAAGCCCCGTAGCGGCATGGAAGTCGCGACCAAGTCCGCCATCCTGAAGCTGGTCAAGATACAGCGAGATGGTGTCGTGGTGCTTGAGGACGCCACCAAGTTAAGAGAGAAGAGCACTGTGCAGAGCATCGCGCCATGTCACCTACAGGTGAAGGACCAGTATGACTGCAGTGCAGCCGTGCCCAGCAGACACCTTGCATGTGAAGTGTGCAGGAAGGCTGATGGAGAAGCAGAAATGTTGTTGTGCGACGCGTGCAACAAGGGGTACCATTTATGGCGTCTTACCCCAGCATTGAATGAAGTACCAGAGGGCGAGTGGCTATGTCCTAGGTGCTTAGGCACGAGGATGCAAGCCGCCAATGCTGAGGTACAAGCCCAGGAAACCAAGAGCTCTTGGGTCCTGGAGGACAGATTGGGAATGAAGGAACAACAGCTGAACGAGAAGCTGTCCTCGGACATGCGCCTGCTTCCAGCAGACGTAGGTCCTCGTCGCGTGGTGAAGGGAGGCAAGTCACAGCCATGGCATGCCGTCTCGTCCAGGGATATGCTGTTGGATGAGAAGGACATTTTTCTCCACATGCCAGATCAGATTGATTGGGGCAGACAGGACAAGCTCTCTGAGGCCGTGCAGATCTTCATGCCGGGGCACTGGATTGAGGGGCATCGCACGGTGCTGAGCAAGAAATACCGGGAACAGAAGGCAATGGCAAGGCAGCTGAGGGATGCACCTCGTGTGCCTGCCTTGGCTGAAGAAGAAGTTGAAAAACGAGGAGAATTGAGACATATGACCAAGGCCCAGGTGCGAGAAGCTAGCGCACTGCAGTGGGGGCTTGAGCTGGTCATCACAGTGCCCTCCGAGGTGAGGCGCTTGGCGACAGAGGTGGACTGGAAGTCCATCGATGGCGTGTGGGACCCATGGGCAGGTACTGGGGTCATCAGTGAGGTGATGGTGGAGCAATGGCCGCAGTTGAGATTTATGAATAATGACTGGAACTCTCAGTTGGGTTGGTCTGAGGCGCATGACGCACTTCAGCCAGGTAACTATCGCATATGGAAGGAGAAGTATGGTGTCTGTGACGCAGTGGTGACTTCACCTTGGTTTGCAGCGCTGGATATCGCGTTTCCATTGGCAGTGATGGCCAGTCGTGTGGTGGCATGTGTCCACGTTCCATCTTACTACTTGACAGACATGACCGAGAGCAGGGCTGCGTACTTTAGACGATTAAGTCAGACGGGACGCTTGCATGTGATTGGGCATCTGGAACATGGACCTATTGGCCGCAGGTGTATGTGGGTCTTGGTATTCAAGAATCCGCTGGTCAGAGCCAGGATGTTACAGGGTGGAGAAGGTGAAGGCATTGGTATGTTCACTTTCAGTTTGGGCAAGTTCATGGCGGATGGTGATACGACCAAGTATGCTGAACAAGCCCATATTTGAGTCTGTGCTACTGCACCCAGCAGCTACAGATGGGGGATGTTGGAAATCTGGGCGTGCATGAAAGAGCTTAGCGTTCGATCTCAGAATATCAGAATTTCAAAAAATTTGTAGCTTTACGATCTTGTGCTGTGTTGAGATTGCTTGAACAGTTACCGGCACCAGTGAATGTTAATGACGAACTTATGATCATCCGCGAGTGTTCAGGCTGCTCGATTCCGAGAGTATTCGTACCATCATACACACGCGTTTGCGACAGCTGTAACAAACGCCGGCTTCTCATGGTACCGCGCCGGGTTTGTCCAGCTGGTGACACGCGTGACAGAGATGACATTGTGACAGGCTTCGCCAAGATGACTGCCTGAGAGATGCAGACCTGCCAGAGAAGATATGGTCACTATCGGGTGACCAGGGAATGATAAGATGAAGATGACAGTGACTCCTCTGCCACTGACGTGTCAGTCAGAATGTGGTAAACGGTAACATTGTTAGAGCTGGCATGGAATAATGACTTTCCATTGGCCAGATGAAGATTTAAGGGCTAGAACCCGTTACAGTTTTGGGAAATGTGACAGAGCATTGAGATATAAGTAAGCTCAGACCGTAGGTCAGAGTAGTGGACTCATTATTGTTTTGCTTCGCAAGTATTAGGTGGCTGTTCGCGTGCCAGTGCTAGAGTGCTAAGACAGTTCTGCTCACAGCTTTTGTACACAATAATTCGTATTTTGTGGTTATTATACCAATTTTGATGAATATATTTTACTGCTGTTTTTATACTTTTTCATGTTGGAAATCTGGGCTTGCATGAAAGAGCTTAGCGTTCGATATCAGAATATCAGAATTTCAAAAATTTTGTAGCTTTACGATCTTGTGCTGTGTTGAGATTGCTTGAACAGTTACCGGCACCAGTGATGTTAATGACGAACTTATGATCATCCGCGAGTGTTCAGGCTGCTCGATTCCGAGAGTATTCGTACCATCATACACACGCGTTTGCGACAAAGGTATGCCGTTGAGTATGCTCCAAACGGTCGCATCTTGACTTAACGCGTTTTGGGTTTGGGTTTCAATGATGATTAAGGTACCCAAACCCAAGACTGCCTTGCAGGATGGGCGTTCCCGTGAAAGATAGCACACGAAACTTGACAGGTATGTTCACACTAGTCCTGCGAACATATGCTGCAAGTTTCAAGGTGTGCCGTTGAGTATGCTTCAAACGGTCGCATCTAGACTTAACGCGTTTTGGGTTTGGGTTTCAATGATGATTAATGTACCCAAACCCAAGATTGTCTGGCAGGATGGGCGTTCCCGTGACAGAACGCTCGGATTGATCATATGATTAAAATCGCTCGGACAGATCATATAATTAAAATCTGGAGGCGAGGATGAAAAAGTATTACCCTCAAACCCGTAAGACTGAATATCCGAGTCATCATCGACATCTATATCCTTCGTGTATAAATGCTCAAAAATGAAATGATGTAATATATCCACCCTGTTAGTAAATCAGGGGATATTAGTATTTGTATAGTGTGTCATACGACCTCTGCCTACGACATCGACATGGTGATGGTGCCATCCATGGATCTCTGATCTTGTGATCTCTCTTTATTTTTTCTTGTCTTTGACTACCGTTTTAAGGGTAGGGTGCACCCATAAAATAGCATTAAATCGAATTAATTTCAACAAATCGCCAAATAATGAGTATTTCTCCCTGCTGAGATCTTTATACTCTTGTTCCCAGAGTTTCTCCGAGCGCGGTGATCGTGATGAAGACAATGAACCTCTGCTCCTTATGTGATTTGGAACCGGACCAAATTCCTAGGTCCTGTGGACCTATGGTCCTGTTCGTAAACTGTCATTCATTCATTCTGTTCATTCATATTGTCATGTCATTCAATCAGCAGCAGCAGCAGCAGCAAAAGCGCGAATCCCATCGGGCGGCGAAACCTGTACGCGATCATGGCCCTCCATTTTCGTCGCGTGGTTGGCTTGACTGCGTTACCACATTGTGACGCTTTGGCATTTTTGAAAAATGGCATATGCGACATTGACGCACATGCGATGTCAAAAGACGAAGACGCTCAGAAATGCGAGCATCGCAGCGCGCCACGTCGGAACATAAATTTATCGCGCCGCGACTTCCGTTCGATTAGTTTTTTATGTTTGGGGAAAATGTGTTTGGGGAAAATGGCATCGACGCTTTGGCATTTTTGAAAAATGGCATATGCGACATTGACGCACATGCGATGTCAAAAGACGAAGGCGCTCACAAATGCGAGCATCGCAGCGCGCCACGTCGGAACATAAATTGACCGCGCCGCGACTTCCGTTCGATTAATTTTTTCTCCACATGTTGACGAGCGCACTGCATGATCTGCGCATTCGTCGTACCGAAGGTGCATACATCCCATATAATCATTAATGAAGATATATAATATACGCGATCGCAGCCCTCCATTCGTCGCGTGGTTGGCTTGACTGCGCCACCCCACGACCGGGACGCTTCGGCATTTTTTGTAAAATGACATAGTTGCCATCGTTGAATGATGACGTGGCATGCGATGTTCGCCGCATCGCCGATACGATCAATCCATGAAGATGCGATTCAATGTATGACACGATGCCGAGGATGTCTAATCTTTGATGTTCCATCTGTCATTCCAAATTGCATAATACAATTATATGGAACATCGCGCGCGCCCTTCATCGTTCGCGCGCCCAATATCGTCACGGACATCCTCCCGCGTCATCGCGCGTGCGCCCCTTTCATCGCGCGCAAATTAAATCCAATTCACGGTGATCTATAAATCTGAGAAGCTCTCCTTTATATAAATCGATCGGACAAGCGTGCGAGCGCGAGCGGAGCGGGGGCGAAGCCCCCGCGACGCGAAGCGGGAGTCGCATTTGCATCTAGATTACAAAAATTATAATTCAACGCACATCAATGCACTATACCATTGATTGATGAATGCGACATCGCGCATGCATGTATTGATGAATGCGACATCGCGCATGCATATATTACTGGAATATCCTAGTTCACTAGATATTAGAAACTCCCGAACTGTGTGGATAAACTGCTGAGATAAATAAACCCTAAGCTAGATATACCCGGAACGGTCTCGGACGGTTTCGGAGTCTAGCCTACCTGTGACACAGCGTGTGTCAAAGCACGAACCTATAGATCAGTCAGCAGTCCAGTGTTGGTCCTAGGAGTCTGTCATAGGGGCCCGACCGGGACTCCCGGTCAGGGCTGCCTATACAGATTTCAGCACACCACCCCAGCACTGTGGGCGGTGACTGTCTAGGAGAGTCAGATAATGTAAGATAAGTTAGGGCAGGAGCCAGGTTGACAGACCGAACTGCTAATCCAACTGTGCAATTCTGAAACACAAATTGGAAACCCTCTAGCTAGCACAGGTGCAGAAACCTACGGGCATTGTGCACCCGCTAAACAACTGAAAGGCACCGAGCTAGCAAGCCAAAATATAACTTGTAGATGTCAAAAGCAAAAGCATAAACCAGAAAATTGTTGAAGTCACCGGAGTTCCGCACACCACCATGTTGGTGTGCATCCAGAGTGAACAAGAAGTCAATCGACAGCACCAAAGTAGCCAGCGGTGGTCTCAATCAAGTCCGACCCGAAGGGAGGGTTCCCGAAAGGACCTCTCTCATGTAGAGCCACACCGTAGAAGAAGGCCATGTCGAAACTCAAATCTGCCTGAGCAAGGTCCTGAAAGAGGTCAGGGGGCTCAGGCGGCTCAAGCGGTGGCACATTGTCAGCCACAAAGAAACCCTGAGCCGGGATCACGGATTCAACAAATTCATTCGTGGAGAAAATTGACGGAGTCTCCCAATCGAGATCACCACCAGGCGAAGGCAATCCCGCAGCCGACTGAGCATCGGGCACGGCTGCCACCCCCATGATCGAGATGCAAAGAACGAGGGAAAGGAGGAAAGGAATTCCCCATGGCCCAACCGTGGCAGGAAAGCCCCAGGGCGGCTTCCCACAACCGTAGGTCCTCTGCCCGTCCACGGGTGGCCCGGAAACATGATTGGCCGACGGAGGCGAACCCCGCGGCTTCAGCCGGAAGCTGCCGTCGGCAAAGTCCTCGTAGTCGTCGGTGTCGTAGCCGGTGAGGTCAACCGGCGCGATGGCGGCGTGGTTGACAGTCTGAACGAACCCAGGGAACTCACCGTCCGTCGTGGCAGTCACCCGCGCCGATTGAAGCGGCACGGGCTTCACATCCTCCTCCTGCGAGACAGGTATAGCAGGGGCCGGCACGGCGGATGCCGATGCCGCCGCACCACCTGCCGGAACCTGCTCCTCCGGCATGTTCCCCGCCGCCGCGGGGCCGCACACCAGAGCCGACGCATGCGGCTCGAGAACCGCCCGTGGTGGGAAGGATGCGTGGGTGTAGTGCACCTTGCAGTTTGCCGCGGCATGGACCTCCGCGGCGAGATCATCCAGCCGCTGATGAATGTCGTCACCTGCGGGCTCGTCAGCAGGCTGCCGCGGCTCTACCGTGAAGCCGTAGGCGGACACGTCGATCCCGCCCACCGCACCCGCACAGAGTACCGCAGGCGGCCCGTACGTAGATGCCGCAGTGGCAAACGCCTCAGCCCCATCATCCGCCGCCTGCTGGAACAGTGCACACATGGCCAATGCACGCACCCCCTCCGCGTCCTCCTCGTCGATGGGAATGCAGAATGCCGCGGCCGAGTGCGGGGGATGCTGACGCCTGCCCAACGGACAGTCGCGGTAGAAGTGGTACTGCTCACCTTTTCCCGCCTTCTTGCACCTCCCGCAAAAGGGCTTCGCCTTCTGGTCGTCACGGTCGAAACCGACCGCAGGCAACGGGTGCGTGCCAACACGGAATCCCCGCTGCGTACCGCGCTGCTGCTGCTGCCGCTGCTGACGCTGCGGCTGCTGCCGCTGCTGCTGCGCCGGTGGCGCGTCCGCACCGCGTTGCTGCCGTAGCAAGTCCTGAAGCTCGTTCGGATCTTGTTGAGAAGGGCGCCGTACTCGGTGCTGGAGAGCTGCGCAGAGATGCCGCTCTTGCCCGAGACTGCCTTCCCCGCCCCCGTCTGCGCCCAAGCCTGATAAATCTCCACCACAAGGGAGCGGAGAGACGCCAAGGAGACATGCGCGAGATCGGCCGCGAGAGGATACCGCACCTTGACCGCGGTGTAAAACACCGGGTCTAGCCGGTTGTACAGGCTGGGAGAGCTTCCTGGTCTCCTCGGTGGGTGTCCAGTCCGGAGTAAATCCGGCAGATGGGGGGCTACTTACGAAACTACAAGGAGAAACATACCTTTGTAGACGAGACAGATGATGGAAACTCGAAACGTAATTTTCCTACATGGACCACACAAGAACGAAAAGGTTAGAACTCCAAGCCTAAAGAAAAGGAAAGATCGGACGTCCAAAGAAAGAGGGTGAAAAGAAGATAGAAAGCACACCTTTATTGTGTGGCATCCCGGTTTTTTACCGAGACCTCCAAACCGCAGTTTGGCGCTCTGTTTGAGCTAATGCCACGTTCGCAATGCAAACTGAAAAAAAACTGTCGTAAAAAAGATAGGGTTGCGAAGAGATCACCCATCTCTTCGAAAAGTTAACCAAAGGAAGTGATGAAAATACTTACATGGGGTAGTTTTCCGCGAGGAAAACGCTCGTGAAGTCAAAATGGTCGTGAAAATAGCGGTTTTCCCGCTATCGAAGGGTCTGAAAACCTGCGAATCTTTCAAAAAGGAGAAGGTAAGTAAACGAGTGTCGTTGAACACTCTTCTATTGTGTGGCATCCCGGGTTTTAACCGAGACCTCCAAACCGCAGTTTGGCGCTCTGTTTCAGCTAATGCCACGTTCGCAATGCAAACTGAAAAAAACTGTCGTCAAAAAGATAGGGTTGCCAAGAAATCACCCATCTCCTCGAAAGTTCAACCAAATGAAGTGATGAAAATACTTAAATGGGATAGGTTTCCGCGAGGAAGACGCCGGTAAAGTCCAAACCGCCGTTAGAATAGCAGTTTTACCGCTATCGAAGGGTCTGCCGATCTGTGAATTTGTGAACAAGAGAAACTTCGAGTGCAAACGCGTATGATTAAGCGTAGCTAGAAAATTCTCATGTTACCATACAATATAACGGAAATAAAATACAAAACAACTGTAGGAAGATCGTAGTGCACCATCTCGTCGAAACTTCCCAAAGCCAACATCCGGGTTTTTCCGACCCGCATAGCCTACGTAGATTTGTGGGTTTTAGACAGATGCTGTAAATATGCCTACTATCACTCCGGGTTATGTAAATTTACAACAGAATATAACTTATGTAAATTTGCCACATTCAAGACATATTTGATATATATGTGGGAAGTAGGCACCCTTAACATTTCTTTTGTAGTTGAGACAGATGCCGAATGTATATGCAATATATGCGCCCCCCGTAAACATATGAACTATGACTTCACATCCCGTAAGTATGCAGCAAATTTGCACCTACAGCAAATATGCAGCAAATTTGCAACTGCAGCAAATATGCAGCAATTTTGCACCTAAAGCAAATATGCAGCAAATTTGCACCTACAGCAAATATGCAGCAAACTTGCACCTGTAGCAAATATGTGGCAAATTTGCACCTAAAGCATATAGGCTGGGCATATGCACTCTTGGCAAAAATACATACATTATGCATAAACTGCAATTATGCTTGAGATTCCTGGGTGTGTAACTATGCAGAAAACATACACTTGCCACATATATGCCTGCAATAGTCACATGTCGCAAATATGCTGCAATATCCAGTGTATGTAAATATGTAGCAATCCTACGCATACTGTATGGTTACAGGGGACAAACACCCCTCACATACATGTGCTAGAATTACATGAGCCACATATAGGCAAGTTTCAACAAAGTATGCAAGTATGTAGCAAATAATGTGCATATCTTTACAAAGCGTGTTACATCACACTAAACTAATGTGACTTGTAAGAGCAAATAAGTTGATGTATATCCAAGAGTACACGTAGGCCACTATTGTGGTTTACTTCAAGCTAGCTGAGTGTGTACTAGTACCTAGCAGTGTGAGTGTCACACTGCACAACGATCAACTATTACTTCGATACTATGATTCAACTTTCTCAACGCTCGAAGGGCTCCTCCAAGTCAGCCAAATCCGACATATCGCTGGATGGTATCGGCCAAGCTATTTTGCTCTTTGGAGCTAATGCGCTTGTGGTAAGGTTATAACCTTCCACCTTAATCACCCACTCCCAATATGATTGAGCCAGCCACGCACCGGACTCCACCTGCATACCATAAATATTTGCTTAGGACAAGTTGATAGCACATATTCAAAGGTTTTGCACAGAACACATACAATAATGTCCTCACCTGCGCTTCTTGTGCTGTCAAGCGTTGAGGAGCATGGGTCGTGAGATATTCCAAGGCCCACCCACCGATGCCTTCTGTGCACAACAAGTTGCTATAAACACAAAGTAATAAGAACGCAATGGTCTTGGTGGTGAATTTTTGCAATAAGCTTGGGTCTCCTCGGTTTCCTAGCTTTTTACTCGGTGGAAATACTTGTTGGACCACCTCCATAAATAGAGGGTTCCCTAATGGATCACTGGCGGTCTTGTGCCACTCCCCGCCTGCATATACAAATCAAGCCGAGGAAGTCATAAACACATAAACCCGAAAGTCCTTGTACAAACGTCAAAGCACCACACTTTAGGCCACAATTGCAGTCAAAGCGCCACGCTATGGGCGCAATTCGTGGGAAGCCAATTACCTTGAAGGGAGTTGACACTTGCCTTAGGGACAAGCTTCCCACCAGTACTCGTAAAGTACTCATTGTAGATAACAGGCACAACCTTTTTAACCTTCTTAGCCACCATGTGCCTCGTGTTATTGCGCTGTGAAGTATTGACCTATATTTGCACAGCAAGTACATTTTGAAACCACTTCCACATATATCACTTTCAAATATACCCTCATAACACGTTTGCCATATGAGAAATAACTTACCTTGTCATGTAGATCCTTGAATCTAGCCTTGGTTTCCGGGTTCGTTCGTGCTTTAAGAATGTTGGGTTCGTTCAACAGGAGGAGAACGCAATCTTTCGTATCTTGGAAATACCATCCCTCAGCATGGTTCTCCATGCATAACCGGGTGACCAACGTGATCGTCTTGGTGTCTATTTCTTTACCCTGACAAGCACTCATCGTGGTTGAGGCACAATATATCATACCTCTTGTCAAGAGACATACGCCATACAATAATCTCAAGTTGTATACTAAAGCCACAAGCACAAGTTTGAGAAAATACTTACCCCTTGGACACTTGCTAGTGCCGGCTGGTTGTTGACAACCTCCTTGTTCAAGAGCTCCTTTAACAGCCTGTTGTGTTCTTGTGTCTCGGTGTAGTTGTTTTGCATCACGGATATCAACTCACTCATTTGTTTTGCGTGGTTATCATGCATATCTTCGACAGCAAACTGTACGAGCTGCGTCAATTTAATGAACGTCCAGTTGTCCCCCCAGGTTTGAAAGCTCGGTTGGGCCTAGTAGCAGAGAAAGGTGCCACTGCCACTTCCTCAAAGGCCCCCTCCAATCGCACAGGGGTTTGAAGGGCTGCACCCCTCAAGATACCACGAGATTGCGCTCCCTCTTCCTGCAGGGGTAAAGCACACTCATATTCATGGCGGTAAAGCACACTCATATTCATGGTTGCACGATACATATAGCGACAGACGTGCGATAGTCATATGTTTCCACAAAAAACCAAACTTTCCATAGCACACATAATTTATACATACACACTATCGTGTCTTGATACCGAAAAGGTTAATACACTTCTTACATATTTCACTAGTTACGCGTATTAGTTCAAAATTACGCTAGAGTAATAACATCTTTTACCATACTGTCATTAAAAACTTGGAAGAGTACACTAGCTGTCGGTCTCGCACTCCTTGCACCAAAACAATTCATGATGTGGGTGGCTATATCACGATCAACATATGGCGCATATGTCTCACACTCTGTCTTCATTTCATAAACATCTTCGGTCCCAGCACTCTTGGGGATGAGCACATCCAGCAAGAGGAAACCTACGGCATACATATCCGAAGACTTGCTCTTACAGTATCCATTTCCTGTCTCTGGCGCGATCCAATATGCACGTTTCAGCCTTTTGGAAGTCTCTTCCTCGCTAAGGTTTGCATACAGGGACGTTGTCTTGTCTACAGTGTTTGTGACACTAAAGTCGATGATAGAGACAGTGACACCACTTAGACCTAGTGCTTTTTCAAGAACTAGCACATTGTTCCCTTTCAGATCACCGTGAACGATGTCAAGCGCGTGCATATCCTTCACGCCACTCAAAAGTTGAAGGCAAATGTCTCGCCTAAGGGAAGGTGAGGGGTTGTGCTCTTTGATAAAGTCCCATAATGTGTTTCCTCCATAAGGGAAGACGACGAAAGGATAAACGTGCCCCTTGCAGTTTCGGAGGCCATACCCTAGTGGTGGGAACACGTGAGTGCTGCCTTTGCTTAAAACTATGGCAAATAGCATCTCATGAAGCATATCCGTGTACCGGCCCTCCTTAAACTCCTTTAAGACAACATGTTGCACTCCTAGAAGCATATTGGTTGACACCTTTCCAAAAGTTCCAGCTTTACTATTCGTACTCGGTGTGCGAACCACATCTCGATACTCCACCTCTCGCATACCCACTTTACTAGCTACGTAGTGCACGTGCTTGACTCCAGGACGCTTGTTGTGAAGCTTGTCTAACGCACTTAACGCTGTACTGTCACCACCTAAAGTCACTGGACCAACTTGTTTCCCTCCAACCCATGTGTTCAAAGATATGAAGTGCGACTGGCTTCCGGATCGTGTAGGGACTAGAAGGCCTGTAGGCTCTGCCAAGACTGGAGGTTGTGCTAGGACAACATGCTCGGCTACGACTTCAGGCTCTGCCAAGGGTGTGGTCTTCGCAAATCCTTCTCTACACGTATTTTTCTCACGCGAATCCTTCTCTAGACGTTTCAAGTATCTCGCCTTGCGCATGCTTACTCTCCCCCGACAACGTTTTTTTTTAATAGGAGGCGAGGAAGGTACCTATGTCACCCACACCTCCCACGTGTACACCGGTCACGTGTGCTCCTCGTAAAGAACTAAACACGATGGAAATGGGAATTTACCGTTCCTCCATTACCCCCTTCTTCGTCGTGGCTCCTGATCCCGGTCCCGTTGCTGGCCGAACCTCCACTGTGAGACATCTCACTTCCTCCGCCCCTTACACCGCCCTCGCGAGCTTGCGGAGGCAGGCCAGATTGGTAAGGTTCGTTCGTGCCATCTTCGGACTCAGAGCCACCACTAGCACCATCGCCTTCATTGGTTATAGCATCGCGTGTACCACACCTGCGTTTTTCCGCACGTGCCAGCGCCCCCTTCCGTGCTTCCACGAACTCCTTCACAGGCGATGATTGGTCGCGCCCTCTCTTGCTTCTCGTAGCTGGCATTCCTCCTCCTCCTATAAAGCACCAAATACAAACAACCGCTTCAGTATGTATACAACCAGTTGTCGCAAAGGTTACACGAATCATTTGTCCTTACATCAGCGTAGTTATTACTTGTGCCGGGCTCCTTAGCTTCTAGTCCATGGAGAGCGCTCTCCTGCTAAGCAATGGGCTCTAACTCCTGTAAGGTCGAAGGGCGCCACAGCTAAACCAGGTGGTTTTTGCTAGGCTCCTTAGCTTCGAGTCCCAACAGGAGAGCGCTCTCTTGCAAATCAGGGGGCTCTAACTCCTTGGATTTCGAAGGGCGCCACAGCTAGTCACTACACTGTGCAAGGAAGCTTACTTAAATGAAAAAATACCTCTTTCATGACAAAAACGATACTCGTGGGTATCACTTGATCAAGAAGGACAAATCTTGAACCCCCTAGTGCGTAAGCTTTACACCCGGTGAGCGCGCTATCTCGTAAAAGCAACGGGCGCCGAATCCTAGAAGATCCCGAAAGGTGCTACGCGAGCTCGATATTGAAACATCACGCGTATTACAGCAGGTGATGACAATTTGATAATTTCGAGTTTGGAGCGCCAACTTACTCGAGCGTCCGCTCGCGCCGACTGGAGTTTCGACTTGTACTCGTTGCTGCCCAGGATGTCCCATAGTAATTATTCTTGTCTCAAAGTATGCAGGTTTACTTTGAACTAAGCACTAGTTTTTTGGCGCCTTCCTGACTTACAGCACCTCGGTTGAACTCGTACAAATTTTCGAAATGAATGTCCTCGCACGTTTGACCGACTTTTCACTTTACATGATGTTGCGCGAACGAAAGCGGTGGTCGCCAAACTTTCAAACCGCGACAAGCGCGCGCCCCCCCCGAAATTTCAAACACAGCGTACGCAGTCATGTCACCACCACAACTAACCTAAAAAGAAAAAGAAAAAAACACACCTTTTTCAAAAAAAAAACGAAGGGTTCTCGACCTTCAGACACCGACGCCTCACATAGACTTTGATACCATATTTCGATAGGGACGGACACGTGTAGACCTAGGTACAAAAACACCACGTGTCTTCACGACACACCATAAGCGCCACGTGCGTTCCGGGCGCGCAAAGGCATATAGTGTAATACTTGATCGCATGGTGATGACCTTTCGAGCGATGTGAATACTCTCTTGGCCCCTTGTGCGATGCCCCTCACGGCAACTTGTCCTTGTTGCTTGCACCAATTCAAGAGTTCCAAGGGGCTACAAATACACTTAACCCGGAGCACAGTATGCACCATCTCAAGTGAGCCTTCGACCCGCGAACAGCGTATTGTACCGGCACTCGAGCAAGTCCAAGTACACAT
This sequence comes from Cymbomonas tetramitiformis, assembly GCA_001247695.2. Classification (NCBI taxonomy): domain Eukaryota; kingdom Viridiplantae; phylum Chlorophyta; class Pyramimonadophyceae; order Pyramimonadales; family Pyramimonadaceae; genus Cymbomonas; species Cymbomonas tetramitiformis. Next base: position 23,416 of record LGRX02029579.1, read on the forward strand.
AGATCACGTACACGAACCACAGCAAGCGCAGAATGTCGAGAGCAATGTTGGTATACCTGCAATTGATGGTGCACCCGATTCACCTAATGTGATCTCCAATGATGTCGACGAGCCTTCTACTCACGAGGAGATACTCGCACGCCATGGCCCCTGTCCCGAGCCAAATGAACAACCCCATACGAGCTACAGGCTCAGCCAACAAGAATCCATATACGCGAAGGCGATACTGAAACTTTCTGCAGGTGACGATCATTCGATATCGCTTCACCCCCCCCCCCCTTATAATATCGGATGTCTCTTATTGATACAGAACCCTTTTTGTTGCAGAGGAAGGTGACGATCTACTTAAAGTATACCACGAAGATGTCGATAGTGAGAAGTCGCACATCCGGTTTCGTACAGCGCACGAGCTCACTCGACACTTACTAGCATCGACGGGTGTCAACTATAAGTCGACCAATATCGCTAGGCGAGATGATCACCAGGACCTGCTGTGCTGGCACGTGGAAGATCCGTTGGCGTGTTTACAACAACTTGTCACCAAACCTCAAATTTATGAGTGTGATCTAGAGTCTATTGTGGCATATGATGCTGACGGGAACCGCTTATATAGCTCCCTACAGCATGGCCTTGAACTTCAAGAAGTATACAAGCATCTATCTCCACAGGAGTTGTGTATTCCTTACTCCTTATTTTCTGATGGCTCCGTTATTGCACTGGGGAAATCGAGTTTTCACTCTATCGTTTTGAAAGCACCTGGCCTAAAGCTAAGACAATATGACCAAGGGTGGGCACACATTTTGGCCTCCTTACTCCCACAATTGCAAGAACGGCCAGAGCACGGCCTCGTCGAGGGAACCTATAAGTTTCGACTGCGCAAACGAGAGATCCTTCATGAGTGTCTCGACATAATACTACGACCCTTAAAGTATGTTCAGTACACAGGGTTTTATTGTCAGCCGACTGGTTACCCCTTTATGAGGCGGTGCTTTCCGTGGCTCGCTTTCGTCAGTGTTGATCTAATGGAAGCATGGGTCCTTGCCAATGTGTCGCACGGCAGGGATATATATACTAGCATAAAGCGTTTAGAGGTGCCCACACGTTTCCGAGAGGACCCCACTTCGCTTCCAATCCGAAACTCCTCCACCCTCAACGCCTGCGCCGACGAGGGTGCACAAGTTCTTGCCAACGGTGGCACACACGCAGCTTGCATCGAAATATGCTTGAGAATACCCCACAAAGGGGGGCTTGCTTGAGAACCGCCCGCAAAGGACACCAACCCCACAGAGGGGGGCTTGCTTGAGAGGCCCCGCAAAGGACACCAACCCCACAGAGGGGGGCTTGCTTGAGAAGCGCTTGCAAAGGACACCAACCCCACAAAGGGGGGCTTGCTTGAGAAGCGCGCGCAAGGAACACCAACCCCACAGAGGGGGGCTTGCTGAAAGCGCTTGCAAAGGACACCAACCCCACAGAGGGGGGGGCTTGCTTGAGAACCGCTTGCAAAGGACACCAACCCCACAGAGGGGGGCTTGCTTGAGAAGCGCGCGCAAAGGACACCAACCCCACAGAGGGGGGCTTGCTTGAGAAGCGCCCGCAAAGGACACCAACCCCACAGAGGGGGGCTTGCTTGAGAACCGCTTGCAAAGGACACCAACCCCACAGAGGGGGGCTTGCTTGAGAGGCCCCGCAAAGGACACCAACCCCACAGAGGGGGGCTTGCTTGAGAAGCGCTTGCAAAGGACACCAACCCCACAAAGGGGGGCTTGCTTGAGAAGCGCGCGCAAGGAACACCAACCCCACAGAGGGGGGCTTGCTTGGCTAACGCAGGGACACCAACCCCACAGAGGGCTTGCGAGAATGCCGTAGGGGACACAACCCCATAGAGGGCTTGCTTGAGAACCGCTTACCCAAAGGACACCAACCACAAGGGGGCTTGCCGAGAGCCCGCTTGCCCAAGGACAACAACCCCACAGAGGGGGGGCTTGCTTGAGAACCGCCCGCAAAGGACACCAACCCCACAGAGGGGGGCTTGCTTGAGAACCGCGCGCAAAGGACACCAGCCC
>LGRX02029580.1:0-36738 GCA_001247695.2 Cymbomonas tetramitiformis
TATTGTCTATGTATGCTGAAGGCATAACTGCCGCATATGATCACAATAGGTCGCAGCTTCTATAACATTGTGGCTTCTGAGTCAAAAGCTGATAGCCAATGATTTTTGCCAATAAATGCCGACCTAAAAATAATCAGGCCGTGGAAACATGTACCCAAGAGGTTTTCATCCATCGGTCGTATAAATATATCAGGGCTGCATCCCAAGAATTGCAGGGCTGCATCCCAAGAACTGCGATGCATCTTCGGTGCAATGGGCTGCAACCCGAGAACTGCAGGGTTATATCCCTAACATTTTTACCCTGCATCAAATTGATATGACAGGAGCAGTAATTGATCCTTCCTTGCTAAGGTGTAGTGAGCCTTGTATAAATCATACCCTTACACAGATACGCATATGCGGGTACCAATATCTGTGAAAAACTGCTAAATGCTACCTTTGCCAAAACCGTGGTTGTCATCGGATTCTTGGCCAGTCATCCGAAGCTACCGGAGATAATGACTGAGGTAGAAGGAGTTGTGATCCTAAGTTGTGCTTGACAAACATGACTACATAAATTTCACATTAGTACGTGGCGAATTCATTCTCACTCATCGCGATAGATGTTCGTCAAAGCTGGACAAAAATATTGAGGAGTTGAGCAGACCGGTTAAGGATTATAAATCCAATTCCGTTAAGCAGGGCCACTCCGTTTGCATTAAAACAAGCCCCTTTGTTCGTTTATTATCGAAATCGGGCTCCCCATCATCGCCTAGGATCCTCCAAAGTAGCTTAAGGAGGGGAGGAAGAGTTGGGTGCACTATATTAGGCCGAGAATCGTTCGAATATAATTCGTTATAATCGTGGGATCATCGATCGCGCAAAGGCGACGACGGCTAGCGCAAATAATCCGTAACGTAGACTTCGGATGCTTTGAATCGTCTAGCACATACATGATAACGTGTGGATCAATCAGTAATCCAACGTAGGATTGTATCGCGAAAACGCTCTTCATTGAACCTTGGAACGTCACTCAACGATACGATTTCCGAAAAGGTGGGCTACATCCTAAGGACTGTATGGCTAAATGCCTAAGGTGAGGGACTAAAGTGGACTCAGTTCCCCCCAATAACCTAAAAACACCATGAGGGACGCCTCAAATCGGTGTAAGAAGACTGGTACCAGCAAGAAGCGACAACAACAAAGACATTAAAGACATATACAAAGGTATGCCCGTTGTGAGGACACAACTCTCTTAAGAGGGGAGATCTGTCAGGGTTATGACCGATGACATATGTGTCATACATGTCATACGTGTCATACCTGTCATCCATGTCATGTCATGTCATATATTATTATGACAGTCGACAGTATGGTCGATCATGACTGTACAGGTCGAGTCGCGTCATACATTTATGACAGTCGTCAGTACGGTCGACTATGACATGTACAGTCGTACCATTTGTCATTCACTCACCTTGAGTGACACCTGTCATTGAGAGGCCAGGTTGTGGCATCGAGATGACAAAGCAAGATGAAGTCTTGAAGAACCGGAAGTGTTCGGAGAAAACTCATCTTCGCTTCTAGCATGTTCTGAACAAGCATGCGAGTATCATATGGCTTATTCGTTCAGCCGATACTGATTGTTCAACCAATGCCTTGGGTTCACAACCCAATTGTGGTGGCATCTATGAGATGCGGGGCATTGCGTAAAATGAGGTAGCGTTGGGCTACAGCAGTCACTTCTGAAGAAGCACTGCACTCATATCCACACATACGCTGCGTGAGCTATTAACGTTCCATAATAGCCTCGCTATATATCATATATCATATCGCTTCCAAGCGAACCCTTAAGAAGAAGACATCTTCCGGAATTCAGAAGATTTACAGAAGTCATGCAGAAGACGTTCAGAAGATATCTTCCGAATGCCTTCTGCATGTCTAATAAATTTCAACATTCGTATACGCATTCGCGAGGAATATTTTTAGGCTGAAATAAGCTTGCAAGAAGGATGAGTGCAAACAAGATGTATGGCATAATACACTTCTCGCCATCCTTAACAAACATATTCTCAACGTTTGATACACGACAAGAGATGATTTATTTGTGTGGAAGGCTAAGATGCTTTGGAGACTAAAATTGCTTTAACAATATTACTTTTCAATCAAGAACCTAATCATAAGGAGGGCCACACATATTATTATCCTAACTAGCTAAGTGTCTAGAACTACTTCACATTCATGTTCTAAACAACTAGTCTAATTACCTAGAAACGATGTTCATCTAACATGCACACATGGCATAGGTCTTGGACCACGCAAAAACATGGGTTTTCCACTCGCTCGTTTTTAACCGATCTGAAAAACAACGCACACCAAATTACCAACACTTAGTAGAGTGAAAACACACAATGAATACAAGCACAAATTCCTAGGAAGGGTAAGGTAAGTACCTTTACTCTTCTAGTTGTGGGCGATGGGCTGAAAATGCGCTTTTCCCACTTGCTCATTTTCAGCCAATCTGAAAAACAAAGCGCAACTCAAAACCAAAGGTTAGTAAAGCGGAAAAACACAACGCATAAAGGCAGTATTTTTTAGGTGTGACACTAGGGGATGATAGAGCAAATACCTTTATTTGTGGTGTTGAGGTTGGGCTGAAAAATTACCTTTTGGACTAGGTCATTTTCAGCCGATCTGAAAAACAAAGCGCAACGCAAAACCAAAGGTTAGTAAAGCGCAAAAATAGTACGAGACGAAATACAAGATTACCGAAGGAAAACAAAAAGGCCTAGTGGTGTGAGTTGGAATCGAACCAACATCATCTCGTCCAAAGGACGAGCGAGAACACATGTCTCGTTCACACCTCAATTAGACGCTAAGCACGCCGAAGTGCGCGTAAAAAAACCAAGGCACGAAAAGCACCCGCAATCACTATTGAAGTATTGCGTTGTGCAACGTTTTTCTGTTAGACGAACTATTTTAAAAGGACCACTTCACCCAGCAGCAGTCCGCGGAAAACGAGGCTGCGGTGGAATTGAGTTGGATGCAGGTGTAAAAGTGGTAGATGCAAATTTCACTTCAACGTTAAATAAAATTCAAACTCGAACGGTCATGTCGATGTGCGGTGCGGTGCTCGTGCTCACTCCCCTGCGCTGGGCCTGACGATGCGATGCGATGCGATGCGATGCGATGCGAATGCTATGCTGCTACGATGACGCCTGACCACGACCGCGACCACACGCCAGCGCCACACCAGCGCAGCGCAGCGCTGGCAGATTTTCCGGGTTTGCTATCCGCGGTATCGTGCAGTCATCACGTCTCACGCGACTCACTGCGCGCGTGATCGACTGTTCGACCGTTGCTAGGAGGGATGGTGCTCTAAAACAAGAGCAGTTTCTTCTACCAAATTCGTCGGCCGTTTTAACTTAGTAACTTGGTACGTTTGCCCCTCTCCCGAACAAACCACTTGTTTTTTTGCACTTCTACCTACACCACACAATTATGCCCAGTATTGTGCACCTTATATGTTTTTTTTGTTTTTTCGCGATTTTTAAAGCTTTTTTCAAAAAAAAAACAAAAAAACAAAAAAACATACGGAAGACCCCCCAGATATCTTCTGTGCATCTTGTTACCCTCCAGAGATGTCTTTGAGGAAGACATGTCTTCTGGAAATCTGCAACTTGTAGAAGTTCCCGTCAACGTCTTAACACCCCTCTTCGGGGCGTCTTCCTCATTTTTTTGACGATCTTCTACGCGTCTTCTAATGTCTACCTAGCCCCGAAGAGGGGTGTTAAGACGTTGACGGGAACTTCTACAAGTTGCAGATTTCCAGAAGACATGTCTTCCTCAAAGACATCTCTAAGACAACCGGAAGATGTACAGAAGATATCTGGGGTATCTTCCGCAAGCACAGTCAAGAAGACGTCCGGAAGATGTCAAAACAATGTCTTCCGCGTGTCTTCTGTGTGTCTTCCGCGTGTCTTCCGCGTGTCTTCCGCACCTCTTCTGGGTTCAGGAAGACATATATTTCCCGAAGGCGTCTGGAAGATGTACAGAAGGTATCTGGGGTATCTTCCGCAAGCACAGTCAAGAAGACGTCCGGAAGATGTCGGGAGATGTCTTCCGCGTGTCTTCTGAGTGACTTCTGAACGTCTTCTGAGTGTTTGTCTTCAGGATGCCCTCCGCACTACCTTGGCCAAGTGTCCTTTGTATAGGAGATAGAATGGCAAGTAAACGTGCCGCGCATCTCCAAAAGGGGGAAGCGCCCCCAAAGACCAAAATGTCGTCCTTCAAACGAGCGATGCTCACTAAACCCCCCCCCGAATCCGCGGCGGAGGTCTTCCGTCAATCCAAGCCGGAGGTCTTGAAGGGGAAGATGGCAGCGGTGCACGATTGGTTGTCTACGGTGTCGCCATCCCGCGAGCTGGATCATGAGATGACGGCATGGCTCGGGGAATCCGTCTACATCCATGAGCATTCCCCTGCAACAAGGTGCTTGCTTGTCTCCATAACCCACATGCATCTATCATGCACATTTATGCAGTTTGAAATGCATACAACCGAAGATGTGTGGAGCATCTTCTGCGCAACTTCCGGACGTCTTCCACGTGTCTTCTATGAATTCACCATCATAATGTTTTCGCAGGGCTGAAGATCATGAGGACGCGGTTCGTATTTGCGTGCCGCGTCAAAGCAACCGGCCGCCTTTCGGCTTAGCCGAGCCCACTAATGTGCTTTTCTCGGTTCAAGAGTTTTTTGGCTATGTGCAAGCAATTTCAGACTTGCATGAACCGGGCTTTAAGGAGCATACGTGGGAGGACATTTTCTCCGATCCATTGCGACTTGGCCGATGATCCGGGCACGGTGCACTTTCGACAACATAAGTGGCTGCTTGAGCCTCCCATTGGCGTCAACCTCCAAGGAATGGTGTTGAAGATACGGGATGCAATCGCATCGGGCGAACCATATCATCGTCCTCCGGAGCTTGTGAGTGATGGGGATAGGCGGATGAATCCGCAAAGGCTTTCACCTTCACCTCCGGCCCCGATGGATGAAGTTGTGGACATGACCTATACCGAAGTCCATGAGCCCGAGGACCCTCCCCCGGAGATGCCAACACGAAGGTGCGAACCGGTTGCCACGGCATGCCCGTATCTCCATGAAAGATGTATGCCTGCACGCTCCATCGGAAGTCGTTCCGAAGACGTTCCGAGCGTCTTCTGCGCATCTTCCGGGCTCATGGACTTCGGTAAATCTAACGTAGAGCAAAATGACAATAGCAGAATCTGAAATCAAGCATTCCAAAACTGAAATCTGAAATCCACCGTAGAGCAAAATCAGCCAAAACTGAAAATCGGAAATCTAATGTGGAGCAAAATGACACATATAATAAAAATCTGAAATTGGTTTGTAAAATCTGAAATCAAGCATTCAAAAAACTGAAACCTGAAATCTAACGTAGAGCAAAATCAGCCAAAATTGAAATTTGGAAAATCTAACATAGAGCAAAATGACAAATGCAAAAGTCTGAAATGGAGCATTCCAAAAACTGAAAACTGACATCCAACATAGAGCCAAATTAGCCAAAATTGAAAATCGGAAATCTAACGTAGAGCAAAATGACAAATGTAAAAAATCTGAAATCAAGCATTCCAAAAACTGAAATCAGAAAACTAACGTAGATCAAAATTAGCTGAGATTGAAATTTTGGAAATCTAACGTAGAGCAAAATGACATATGTAAAATTGCACTTTCGCATTTTCCCTTCAATTTCAACAAATGCACACAATCTTGATTATTGCTAATTAATTACAAATGGTCATCACAAATCACAATGGTCAAATGGGGGCAAGGCCATAAGAAGATGTTGCGTCCGAACGGCACGAACACCGGACCGAAGACGCTCAAGTGTCACGAAGGCGTTGAAAATGCTACAAGCGGGCATCATGAGCGTGCTAGCGTCTTGGGATAGAGACGAGGGCTACTCGAAAAACATGCTTGAAGACTTGATCGGGCAGTTGACGGTCATAACGAGAGAGCTCACTTCGGAGCTTGTAGACTGTAAGGTACGGAAGACATCTGGAAGACATCCCGAATACGTTCCGAGTACATTCCAAACGTCTTCCTTAATTACCTTTTATTTGGTGATTTTGCAGGATGTTCCTAAGCTTCAAAATCTGGTGGATGAGTTCTTCAAGTCACTCGAGCGCGATGGCTCACCTGACTGGCTGGTCATCAACACGCATTTGCTTTCCCACTTCCCCGACCAACTTTTCATGTATGGTCCAATACGGGGGACATGGATGTACGTGTTCGAATCATTCAACGGGAAGATTCGAAGGTGGGTGAAGAACAATGCATATCCGGTTCAGAGTGTTATGCAAGGCTTCGGGCGGTACCGGATGGTACATGTGGTGCGAGGGTTAATCTTGGTACTTCGTCGCCGGCGGGAGGCAACCACCAATCCCACCCGGCCACCCGTGCTCCGGTTCTTGACCACCGCACCGTTGAGGGCGCCGAACACCGTGGTTTTGGGAACACAAGGCAAGCGCCATGTACTCTCCCGCGCTGAAACGAAAGCGCTGGAGCTGTGGATGCATGGCAACGTGCCCCAATACCGCAAGTTGAAGGCAAAATTCGACGACTACGTCACCTACTGCAAGAGGTAAGTAAGAAATGCAACCCATAAGGTGCCTGGAAGACGTTTCATATATCTTCTAGGCATCTTCCACACGTCTTTGGTAAATACATGTCCTGACACTGTGCACGTATACATTCGCAGGGAAAACCATATGGTTCGGAGACGTATTGGCGCACATGCCGGAGGGTCTCGCCTGATGGATGTGCCGCTGCATATGCACGGTAGCGACCCCAAGGTCTGGCCGGGGAGACCATTCACGGAGAATGAAGCGGCACTCGTCGAAGGGCGTCCTCGCGTGTGTCAATCTTTCGGCTCGGTCGTGGTTCGAGGAGTTTGCTATCGCACGGCAGCTCAGGACAAGACGAAGAAAACTTGTCAACGTTACTTCTGAGCCTTTTTCTCTGGAGAAACATCAAGGGCCCAAGGAAATCGAGACTGACCGTTGCGTCCGTGCATTACGTTTTAGTGAATGTGCGAAGAATATGTACCGAATGTCTTCTGCGTGTCTTCTTGACGTCTTCGGGGATTCTTACTATAGAGTATTGTGGCTCCAACTCGCAGGTACGCCATGGTAGATAGCATCTACAAGGTCGACTTGGCCGCGAAAGAGTACATTCTTGTGAAGGGAAAGTGGTTCCCTGAATTCAACCAAGCGACGACAAAACGGTTTGCCAAGCTAAACTCGAAGTACGGGCCGGACAATACCGCAAAGGTGGTGTACACATACGACCCGGATGATCCCGAGACACCTTGGGACACTACTGATCCATTCATCCTGGCGGCTCAAATTGAGCACCAAGTTGTAATCAAGAAACATCCTGTGATGAAGACGGCGGTGATATTTGATTTAAAGGCTGACTTTTTCGAGTGCATCGACGATGATGGTTCACGACCGAAAGGTGCAAGACGCAAGAGGCGATCATGATAATACGCCGGGCATCGTACTTAGTGGTCTGTATGTTGAATAGATGCAATCGTACATGTATGTGTAGATAGACCTATCAATTAACTTAGCCGTATATTATGTATCATAGCAACAGAGCATGATGACAACCCTGAAGTTGTTAGGAAGATACCTGGAATGTCTTCCGCATGTCTTCCGTGCGCCTTCTGAATGTCTTCTGTGATTACGCGACTAGTGTACGTGTGGTATGAAGTAGCTATGTGGCCAAATTGCATAATCATCACATATGTGTCGATAACACATGTCAGAATGTATTCTGGCCCAGAAGACATTCGGAACATCTTCCGGGTATCTTCCGGGAAGACTGCCCTTTGCATGTCTTCCGGGAAGATGTCTTCCGAGATCCGGAAGACATTCCGCACATCTTCGGCACGTCTTCCCCGAAGAGTGTCTTCTGGTTTCCAGAAGACGTTCCCGTCAGAAGACGTCTTCTGGAAACCAGAAGACATCATTTCTACGAAGACGTCTATAAGACGTTCAGAAGACGTCTTCTAGACGTCTTCTGATTTTCCCAGAATGTAGGGTAGCCAACGGGCGGTGCGTTGTGAAAAAGGGCGCGAGGGCTTTTATAGAACAGGAGATATATTTATATATATTGACTGTCACTGTGAAGCGGAAAAGGGCAGTCGTGTCAAGCTGGTGAAGTCTAAAGTTGATAATAACAAATGTTGAGCAGACTTTAGGGTTCGGGAGCCTGTGACACAGTGACACGGACAGCACTGCAAGTGACAGCCAGGCGAGGGGTGACAGAAAGGTGCACCACTGCTCCCCCCCTATGGGGGGAAAGTTGGCATCTCCGTCAGGCTTCCTCGACGCACCATCCACCAAGCGAGAGGGACTTATGTCTATCGGACAATGTATTATTAAGGTAGCAGTCAACCCACCGTCCAGTATAAAGGAATCGTTTGAAATTGCACGCGTGATCGTCCATTGATGCGGAGAACGAAGACGAGAGAGAGAGAGATAACCCTACGTTTCTAGATGCGTTCAATACACGTGTTGAACACGTATTGGAGGCATATTGGAGGCATATTGAAGACGGTATGCTAATATCTAGATATTGCAATACACGTGTAACATATTGGCCAAACTATTGAACCGCGATCAGCCTGGATGTCAGGGATATGACCGATGACATATGTGCCATATATGCCATACGTGTCATGCATGTCATGGCACGTCATGTCATGTGTTAAAATGACACATAGTCGTCAAGTATTGTCAGTACGGTCGACTATGAGGTCTATGACATGTACAGTCAGTATGTTTGTCATCCACCTAAGGTGAGTGACATCTGTCATCGAGAGGCCAAGTATATGCATGGCATCGAGATGGCGAAGCAAGATAAGTCTTTAAGAACTGAATTGGTTTGTCAAGACGCATCTTCGCTTCTAGCATGCACTGAACAGCATGCGAGCATCAATGGCTATATTGTCTGGCCGATGCACATGGCACCTGACAGGGTCGGTAAATGACCATCTAGGAATCGTCTTTTTGTGACAAAAACGATTGTTTGTTCGCGCGAAAAACGGAACCGGCAGTGGAGCGGTCACCGCACGCGGAGCGGGCCTACGTGGCAATGTGAGGCGGCGGACATGCAATTTTATCATTTTCAAGTGTTTCGAAAACATTTTTTGGTCTGCGCCTGCACCCACGAGTTGTCAACAGCCTGTTAATAAAGCGCATACCAAAAGAGTGTGTCGCACAAACGGGGGCTATTTCCCCAGTTTTCAGTTTAAGGCGGTTAGGCATTGCTAAGATTTGGTAACATAGAGTGGTGAATTGCTTTGATGAAATCGTAGGTTGTCCCTTTTCAAAAAACTTTGGTGTTGTCGATTTTCGAGTTCGGGTTTCAGTGAAGAGTGCTTCATCCTTTTTCCCGGCGACACACGGGAAACCCTGCCAGCATTGAATTCGCACCTGCTAGGGTAAATGTGTTGCGGTGTACTCTAAGCTGCATCGCAGGTTGCCAAACTTCACCAAAAGCTTTTTCGACCCGATAGAAAGACTTTTTCAACCTTGTCCTATGGGAGCAGCGCGTCCAGAGTGTAATTCTCTGGCGGAACCTGTGTGTTCTCGGGTTTAATCACCCCTGCTCCCCCCTCTAACTCGTGTGTGCTTTCGTGTCTGCAGACGAGCCTGGCGAGTTCGAAAAAAACTCCTAACAGCATACTTCAAAGGACTATTGTTTTCCGCGGGCTGGTCTCAAGTTTGTGAGCAGCTGCACTTTCATAGCATGATAACTGCCACCATGCGCTTTTCGTAGGCTAGAAAAGATAAGCCCCAGCTCAGCGAAATTCGTTCTGAAGCTGCATCAAGCTCGCTGCAGCTTGCGAGTCTTTTGCGTTTGGCTTCCTTAAGGCGAAGGCTTCCTTGTGTGTGCATATTATTGTACATTTTTCCTTCTGACATCATACGATATTTTTGGGGCTGCCGTCTGAGTGTTGGGGCCAACCCCACTCAGCTTGGGTTTAATTCCCAACAGTTCCGAGGGGGGGGGACGGGGACACAAGTGCTGCAGGTGAAGAACGAAAAGCCCCCCTCTTGTGGAAGGAGTTGCGGCCGGCTGCAACTCCTTGATACAAGGGAATACGGCAACCCGTTTGCTGCACTTTCGATAGGGAAACTAGGTGTAACCCTGACTGCGTGTTGTAGGAATCAACACCCAGTCAGGCACCGATGAGCTCGGGAAGGTGAGCCAAACCAGAGTGATATTTTTTGGGACTGTAGTCTGAGTAATGGGGCTCACCCCGCTCAGCTTGGGTTTAATTCCCAACAGTTCCAGGGGGGGGAGTTTGGCCAGAACCGACGGCAACCGTACGGGGGAACATCGCCGTCGTTTCCGTCGGCAACAGCACCGAGATGCCCCGTTAAAGCACTCTTTAGATAGATAAATAGTCACGCATATAACCTGTATATTTTGTATAGTGTTCGCTTTGTGTTTGAGGGAGGCACTTTCGAGTGCATAGTGTCTATTGGGGATACGGTGGGGTAACCCACCGTAACGAGGCGTTACGGTGGGTTAACCATACCCTAAGGTCTTAGCTATTTATTATCATTCTGAAGCAGTATATCGGGTCATACACGTGACACACATTGACTTTAGACTCATATCCACCATGTGAAATGGAAAATATACCGCTAGATCGCCGACAAGGCAGCAAAAAAACATGCCACCGCAAGCGAAAACAACGAAACACCCTGAAAAACTTGTAGGTTGCAAACTCAATGTTCCGGCCGGTGCTTGTGGCCGTGAATGGGCCATTCAGGAGTTCAAAGACGTTTGCGACGACCCCCTGGAGTATCCCCTTGACGCGACAGTCGCCTTCTATGACGCTACGAAGGCATATGGCAAACGGTTCAGCGTGGTATTTGCTTATGACAATGACGAGCACCAAAAGTCCCTCTCCTTCGTTCTGGACGAGCAACTTTCGATGAGAACTGTAAGTTATATGACCTCTCGGTGCAAGAAATGTGCAATTCTAGATAGGATATCTGTGTGTAACTCATAACAATGCTTGGTAATACATTACAGCACGTGCATGCAAAGTTTCATCCCAGTTGAATAACATGGTGTGATGTTATTTCAGAAACCCAAACCCTATTGTAATGCACCGTATTTATGTATATTCAGTGCATTTTTCAAGCCATACCCCCGCGTGTAAACCGCCTCAGAATTCCATCTATAATCAGATGATAACTGAACCCCATCTAAGGGAGGTCCCCTAGGTGTCATAGATGATAGAAAAATTCTAATATACATGTTCCAGATGCGAACTGCGTTCTTAAAATCTACCCATAGATGAAAAAATGGGGTAACCCACCGTAAGGATTTGGGGCATTTTTCTGCTTGACCCCTTGATATTAGGGCGTATATAAGGCGCACCTATACGATATGTCTAGTATTTTTTGCAAGTCTACGCATTAATACAACACCTAAGGTGTGTCAAAAAGCATGGGTTTGCCAAGTTGTCACAATATGCTAGCACTAGCATGCGGTTTCCGAAAACCTCTTACGGTGGGTTAACCCACCGTAAGGTGCGCCCAATAGACAATAGTACAGGTCTGAGCATCCGTTGGATGGGCTGCCTGTTCACTGTATTCATGAAAACGGTCGGGATCAACGACATCTAGATGTAGCAGGCTGCCTTACGTGTAAGAGCTCAAAAGGCATAGAAACTAGTTGTATTATATGCAATCTTATTGTAGAACTACTCAAAATGGTCCGCATCCCGTCCACCAGATCCTCGAGCTTCGTAAGCCCTTCTTTGGAGAAGGCTTTCGGTTTGACAAAATCAGGCAGGTTCTCGGGCATAGAGTTCAACACCTTGAGGCCCTCCTCTGGTAGCCACTTCTTGTCGGTGGAATACATCTTGTATTGCACAACCACTTCGCCGGCCTCGTTCTTGAACGCTTTGAAGGTCTGCTGCGTGGAGATGCCACAGACGTTCTCGTAGCGACCACCGAACCAGGTCTTCAAATCGTGCACTTTCGCTACCGCGGTCGTGAAGATGCCATCCGAGAAACACTCCTTTGCGATTTCCATCATTTCGTCAAGGGTCATCGCAAGCTTGCGTTTTAAGCGCACAGAAAAACGCGAGAACATCTGGTCGATGTTCTCGTGGGTGTGGCCGACGATTAAAAAGTTCACCTTCACCTTCTTGAACGCGCCAGACATAACCAACCAAGAGATATACGCCAAAAGCATAATGCTCTTGTTGGTGCCCACGTTGTCAAGCTGGACGTATAACACTTCCGGCATCGGGTACGGTTCCTCGCCATCCCCTTTACGACGGTGCTCTTGAATTCGAGTGACGTCACGATGCAGCACGTTCAGCAGGAAGTTGGCGTCGTCACCGTAATTCGCGTAGTTGAAGTCCATAAACCGGCCAACGTTTTCGATGATGCTACCCATATTGTGCACGTCCAAGAAGTCCTTTCGGTCCAGATATGATGGCATGCGCCTGAAATGCGGCAGGCGCGTCGTCCATTGGGTCATCCCGTCAATGATGACAGAGGAATATTTCCACCACGTCTTGTTTTCCTTGATGCTCTTAGTCATGTTGGATTTTCGGCCGTGTTTGTAGAACTTCTCACGCTCGGCACGCGCTTGGTTAAGGTGCACCTCTCGCATTTTGTCGTATTGACCTGAAAAAAAAACGTTTTAATATACAAACTTCTAAAACAACGTAAAACAAATGCAAATACTATATTTTTCAGAATTTAGCTTACCGTGCTGGGATTTAGGTGTGCCCTCCTTCAAGAGTTTGATCGAAGCACATACACTGCACTGCGAAAAACGCTTGCACTTCGGAACTTTGAGCCAAGATTTGAACTCGTCTTTCCAGATTTCGTAGAAGTACGGCAAGGAGACTTCCTTGGATTTGCGGTCGTGAATAGATAAAGAATCGAGATAGTCATCCCAAATCTCTTCTCTTGTCTTCCCCGACGGGAGATGCGTCTCAGGTTTATGAGGCTGAGGTTCGCCCTGTTCTTCCGCATATTTATTCACGAAGGCGACGACATTTGATTTTTTGTTGGACAAACGCCGATTTGCCTCGCTGCCAGTCAGCCCGTGAATGAAATTTGTTCTTCCAGAGAGAACGCGCTCGCGTACGTCACAGAAATAGCCTTGGCTTATTTTGTAAACCTTCTGGTAGAAGGCCGAACACACCTGTAAATATACCAGCAAAGTGAAATTTTTAAAAAAGAGTCAAACTGCTCATTAAGCTAATGGGCAATTTGGACAAACTTTCAGGAATATGAACAAACATTTATACTTCAAGGGAATGCTATAAAAAAAGGAGGAAAACTGCTCATTAGCTTAATGAGCAGTTGGGGCAAAATTTCAGTAATATGCACAAACATTTATACTTCAAGGGGATTCTATAAAAAAGAAGGAAAACCGCTCATTAAGCTAATGAGCAGTTTTGGCAAACTTTCAGGAATATGAACAAAAAAATATTCTTCAAGGGGATTCTGTAAAAAAGAAGGAAACCCGCTCATTAAGCTAATGAGCAGTTTTGGCAAACTTTCAGGAATATGAACAAAAAAATATTCTTCAAGGGAATTCTATAAATAAATAAAAAGGAAAACCGCTCATTAAGCTAATGCGCAGTTTTGGCAAACTTTCAGGAATATGAACAAAAAAATAGTCTTCAAGGGAATTCTACGTGCGTCTCACGTCTCGTCGGAAAATACGTTATTTTCGTACGCCTTGGAATTATTTAGCTATCTATAATTAAATTGAAAAGTGACATTCCATAATGTCGTTTTCATCGAATAGCGTGTTTATGTCGGATTCGTGCGGTTTGCGCACAACAATCTGCTTGTTTACTTCACCGTTTAAACACCGAAGAGGGTCTTCATTAAGCAAGTCTAAACTTGTCTCTGAAAATTCTGTATCAAGTCTGCTTTTTATCTCAATTAAGTCAATTTCGCGCAAAGCGCGTGTGCCGGAAACGCGTGAAGAATTAGAGCTAACTTCCGATCTAGACGTCAAAGGCGCGTTCCAAAGGACCATTTGCGTATTTGTGCTCGGGGCTATGCTTGGAATTGGCTCATGATCAAAGAAGTCAGCCCCTATTTCCATAGAATCTTCAATAACTATTCCCGGGCACGGTTTGCAGATAATCTCGCAACCCTCATCAAAAGGAATAGAAAACATATTTTCGTCAAAATTAGCCGTCATTAGCTTATGAAGCCGTTTATTACGTTCTGAAAATGATATGGACTTGCGAGTCAACGGAGGATTTCTATCTTTTTGGATCGATCGATTCTCGATTTCAGCGCAAATGACACCAGGATATCTTTAAATCATATCCTTGATCTGAACAGACCGAATCAGGAAGCGACAGCAAATGTCATTTCTGACAAAATTTGTCATCGATATTTGACATGTCATTTTTAGCCGACAGAAATGACTTACAATATTTTGCTAAAGTTACATCACTTTTTCAAAGTTCCTTCACACACACCCCTTTCACAGTTGACAGCCAATTTCTCTCATTTCAGTATGGCGACAGCAGAAACATTTCAAGCACTGAGGGAAAATCATATTTTCCAGTTCTATCTTGGCAACAAGTGGAGCATTGTTAGAACGCTAAAAACCGACAATCCTGCAGACACCTTGCAAATAGTAATCCACTCAGATGACCCGAACGAGCAGGCTGAAGAAATGTTTTACAATTTTCCCCAAAACACCTCTACGACTGTAAATACAGACGGTACCCTTCTTCCGGAAAGACGCGTAGCGTATAGTATAATTGAAGGCCAGACTCCAATTTTGTATTTCGTCGCTCTTAGGAACAACAACCTGACTGTAATCGAACTGGACAGCGCAAACTTTGAGGAAGCCCTGAGCCTTCCAAGGCACACGAATCGGCTTTCGGCTTATCAAAATTTGAAAGTAGGGCAGAACAAGAAGGAAAAAGCAAGGAATTCTTTTCTAGCGAGCTATGTAAACACGGCGTGGAAAGCGTCGATTACAGCTCCTTTCTGGCAAAGCAAGAGGCCATCGCCAAGGATGGATGACCTCGGCAGTGGTGGCGAAATACCTGTTGTACAGGCTACGGCACGTCCCTTTCGCGCCTTGAGCCTGTACCGGGGCGGAAGGCGTTCATTAGCTAATGAACGCTTTCCGCCTCGAAACGCGCGCCTTGAGCCTGTACCGGGGCGGAAGGCGTTCATTAGCTAATGAGCGCTTTCCGCCTCGAAACGCAAGCCTTGAGCCTGTACCGGGGCGGAAGGCGTTCATTAGCTAATGAACGCTTTCCGCCTCGAAACGCGCGCCTTGAGCCTGTACCGGGGCGGAAGGCGTTCATTAGCTAATGAAAGCTTTCCGCCTCGAAACGCGCGCCTTGAGCCTGAACTGGGGCGGAAGGCGTTCATTAGCTAATGAACGCTTTCCGCCTCGAAACGCGCGCCTTGAGCCTGTACCGGGGCGGAAGGCGTTCATTAGCTAATGAACAGTTTCGTCTTGTCCCAGGCTGCCAGGAGAACGGCAGTGGAGCTTGCTGCCCAACGCGCCCTTCAAGGACCTGGTGGCTCCAGAGCGTTTACTGGAGCGGGCGCTAATGTGGATATGTCTCAAGTGGCCACCCCATCAGAGGCAAGGAAGGCAGCCGAGGAGGCTGAACAGAACTGGCAAGCATTCTGGGCCTGGCCATGGATCGCAGGGCTATGGAGCTGTTGATGACGGTCGCAGAAGCAAGCAGGAAGGGGCTCCCTCACAGCGAGGAGTCCCCAGTGGCGGAGAATTCCCCAGGACAGCCTATCGCTGTAGACAACAACTGGGCAGACCATGCGAGGTCGGACCTTCAGCAGAGACAAGCTTTGCTGGCGGAATGGGTTGGAAATTCAAACGCATACACTCAGCAGGTGGCGAAGACTATGAGTCACCGTGACTGGGAAGAGAAGTTGCAGACGATGTGCTCGCAAGGGCAGAAAGGTGCACAAGGAATCGGTGCCAAGCGACAGAGCGCGGGGACCAAGAAGAAGAAGAAGGAGTGGCAGCTCTACGCCATTGAACAATATCGTCTAAGGCACAAGAGTCACTTCGTGAAGGAGGGCGCGACCCAACCAGCACGCACTGAGGTGCCTGCTTACCTTGTTGTCCGCCTGGTAAAGACAAGGAGATGAGAATCCCGAGGCTTGCATGCACCACCAGATTTGTGGACTTGGTGGCCAGCGTCGCAGAGCAGCAGGCTGACCGCGACAAGCATCGAGACATACATGATGATGCGTGGTGTCTCAGATGGCTGAAGTCTGATGGCAGCGTGAAATTGCCGGAGGATGAAGTTCGCCGAGTAAAGAGGCGCGCAGCACGACACCGATGGGATGAGGCCACGGATGAGATCTACATGATCACGCTGTCAGGCAAGGAGGTGAGGATACCAAAGCCTGCCGACCGTTTGGCATTGGTCAAGGAGTACCACTCCAAGACTGGCCATTGGGGCATAAGGCGCACACAACATCTTCTATGGCAGCGACATTGGTGGGCTGACCTGAAGAAGGACGTGGAGCCGGTGGTCACTCAGTGTGAGACCTGCCAGCGAGTGAAGACTCATTACGCGAGGGAAGATGCGGTCTTGTCCCCTTTGGAGATCGTATCATTCATGTATCGTTGGTCATTGTATTTGGCGTGGCCTTCAAGGAGGGTGACGAGGTCTGGTAACAGCAGGGTGCTCATCATGACCGAGCACTACTACACCAGATTTATAGTCTGCGTACCCATCCCCAACAAGGAGGCAAGCACCATTGCGGCTGCATTTCGCAGTCATGTGCTGGCTGTCTTTGGGGCGCCAGCCGAATGCTTGGTGGATGGAGGCAAGGAGTTCGAGGGTGAGTTTGAGCAGCTATGCAGGGATTGCCTGATAGACAGGAGGGTCACCTCACCAGACTCACCAGAAGGCAATGAGCTCACTGAGCGAGTAGTGCGCACGATGAAGTTCTGTTTCAAGAAGATCGCCTTGGAGAAGGGCCTCGATTACGAGTGAGACGAACAACTCTGGTCATTGGTGCTGAGCTACAATGCAGCACGCCAGGAGTCCACAGGAGTGGCACCGTTCACCCTACTGTTTGCTCAAGAGGCAGTGGTGCCGCCAGATCTGAAGCAGGCGCCTAGCATGGACTTCAGTCCGGAGGTCAGCGACGACAAGGATGCTCGAGTAGTCAAGGATCTTCTTCAGAGAGCACAGGTAGTGAGGCGGTTGATGGTGCATGCTGGCTGCAGTCTGGAGATTGCGCAGCACCGTGACACTTTACACTATGAAGGAAGAAGGGGTGGTGGTTATGAGCCTAAGCCACATCAGTTCAAGGTGGGTGACTTCGTGTACATCAGACAGAAGCCTCGCAGTGGCATGGAGGTCGCCACCAAGTCCGACATCCTTAAGCTGGTCAAGATACAGCGAGATGGTGTTGTGGTGCTTGGGGACGCCACTAAGATGAAAGAGAAGAGCACTGTGCAGAGCATTGCACCATGTCACCTGCAGGTGAAGGATCAGTATGGCTGCAGTGCAGATGTGCCCAGCAGACATCTTGCATGCGAGGTGTGCAGGAAGGCTGATGGAGAAGCAGAGATGTTGTTGTGCGACACGTGCAACAAGGGCTCAAGGGGTACCATTTGTGGTGTCTTACCCCAGCACTGGATGAAGCACCAGAAGGCGAGTGGCTATGTCCTAGGTGCTCAGGCACGAGGATGCAAGCTGCTAACGCTGAGGTGCAGACCCAGGAAACTAAGGCCTCCTGCGTCTTGGAGGACAGACTGGGAATGAAGGAGCAGCAACTGAACGAGAAGCTGTCCCCAGACATGCGCCTGCTGCCAGCAGACGTGGGTCCCCGTCGCGTGGTGAAGGGAGATAAGTTTCAGCCATGGCAGGCCATCTCATCAAGGGAGATGATGCTGGAAGAGAAGGACTTGTTCCTTTACATGCCAGACCAGGTGGACTGGGGCAGACAGGACAAGCTCTCAGAGGCCGTGAAGATCTTCACGCCTGGGCATTGGAATGGGGGACATCGCACCGTGCTGAGCAAGAAGTATCGAGAGCAGAAAGTGATGGCGAGGCAACTGAGGGATGCACCTCTGGTGCCTGCCTTGGCTAAAGAGGAGATTGAAAAACGAGGAGAATTAAGACATATGACCAGGGCCCAGGTGCGCGAGGCTAGTGCGCTACAGTGGGGGCTGGAGCTTGTCATCACGGTGCCTTCCGAGGTGAGACGCTTGGCGACAGAGGTGGACTGGAAGTCCATCGATGGCATGTGGGACCCATGGGCAGGTACTGGGGTCATCAGTGAGGTGATGGTGGAGCAATGGCCACAGTTGAGATTTATGAACAATGACTGGAATCCCCAGCTGGGTTGGTCAGAGGCGCGTGATGCACTTCAGCCAGGTAACTATCGCATATGGAAGGAGAAGTATGGCGTCTGTGATGCTGTGGTGACCTCTCCTTGGTTTGCTGCGTTGGATATCGCGTTTCCACTGGCAGTTATGGCCAGCCGCGTGGTGGCATGTATGCACGTTCCTTCTTATTATCTGACGGACATGACCGAAAGCAGAGCCGCGTACTTCAGACGTTTGAGTCAGTCTGGACGCCTGCATGTGATTGGACATCTGGAGCATGGACCTATTGGCCGCAGGTGTATGTAGGTCTTGGTGTTCAAGAACCCTTTGGTTAGAGCTAAGATGTTACAAGGTGGAGAAGGTGAAGGCATTGGCATGTTTACCTTCGGTCTGGGCAAGTTCATGGCAGATGGAGATACGACTCAGTATGCGGAACAAGCCCATATTTGAGTCTGTGCTACTGCAGGCAGCAGCTACAGATGGGGAATGTTGGAAATTTGGGCTTGTATATAAGAGCTTGGCAAGTGATCTCAGAATATCAGAATTTCAAAAGTTTTGTAGCTCTACGATCGTGTGCTGTGTTAAGATATGCCTGGATGATTACCGACACATGTGAATGTTAAGGACAAGTTTGATATCTACTCGCGAGTGTTGAGGTTGCTCGGGTCTAGAACATTTTGTTTGTGACTTAACCGAATCGCCTCCACCTCCAAAAGACTCGTATGAATCTACGAAATCCTCCAGCGCGGGAATAGAACCAAAGCTCAAGCACAAGGTCAAATCGGAATATACAGCCTACATCGGACCAGCTATTCCGATTGATTTTTCGCAGCACGTGGATTTGTCCCAAGACGTAGCGCCAGTTCAGCCTGAAGAGCTTGTCGACGAACTGCCAGTGCCTCTTCTTCCGGGGGTAGTTTATAAGCCACGTGCAGGAGTTTTCTCTCCTTGGAGAGATTTCTTAAAATACGATCCGCAGACCTGGCTGCACTCTTCCGACAAAAAGCGCATCAAAGGCCGACTCACTAGAACTACGCGATGTGGTGGGGCTTTATCCTGTACCAACGATGCATGCATCGTATATCGTCAAACGGGAGACCGGAACCATTCCGACTTCACCGGTACCTTAAAAACCGCAATCTGGCGTGCGCCCATTGCAACGCCGAGCCCAGTCATTCTGGCAATTGTCCGTTTCGTGTAACCACCGAAGAAGACTCCGATTGGAACATTCTCGTTCTGAGTACCGGCACCGACGCACACAACCATTCCGTGCTGACCACCGACAACCCCAGCGTGAATGAGATAAAAACGGCTAAGACTAGGGCTGCGGAGGTTCTAAATACCGGTGGAGTGCGAAACGTTTGCGACGTGAAATTGACTTTACTCACGGAAACCGTCTTTCCAAAAGACTCTTCTTTTGACCCTAGCCAGCTACCAGACATCGCGAGGAAACTGAAAGTGATTGATAAGGCAGTGGACCAGAATTTCGTGCGAGGTCGTCGACAGGATGAGGGCATGAAAGCCGTTTCCCAATGGGCTGCTCAGCACGGTAAGAGGGACATCGACAATCTTTCGCGGACGAGAAGGACATCGACAGTTTTGCTCACACGTTCGTTATGTCCAGTGTCGGAGTGGATGGAGGTGTCGATCTCGTGCTTCGCATGCACCCGAACAGTAGCGACGACTACCTTCGCTCAGCGTACGTCCACTTGGATTTCGTACATCGCAAGGTTTCTGGGGATTGGGTGACGACGTTGGCGCACGTGTTCTCCATAGAGGCCAACGCCCTGCTCACTAAATTGCCACCATGAACGTACCCAAAGACTGTACTGAAACACAGGTACTGTTTTGGACATTGGTGAAGAAGACGGTAGCAGCCGAACACCCGCGTGCGGAAGTATCATTCTACGGCTTCATGGGAGATCCAGCAGGTAAGTTAAAGATCATAATTTTCAACGGGGGAGTTTGTAAGTTACACGGTTCTGACAATCGTATACGATTGTTAGGACAGTTGGGTCCGGATGGCGGGACTTGTATGGTGCTTCGCAACGGCGAGCTTGTGCAAGCGACCGGTTGTGACGAAAAACACCCGTACGTGTGCGAGTTCGGTATATAAGGGTGTGAGGTGTTTCTGGGGGATGCCGATGAACGCCGCCGATGTTTCAACATGCTTACCTACGACTTGCATCGGTCACGCGTGCTATTGTAATTACATCTGCGACCCGAAAATTATTGATCATTCGTGTCCGAAAACGCTCATCTATTGTCGGCCGAACTTTGCGTGATACACCTCACAAATTTAAGTGGTGAAGGAACGTGCAATTTTTGGACGACGTTTAATTTCATATTCACGCGCGATAGCAAAAGCGATATATATATATATATATATATATATATATATATATATAGACCGGTGTGCGTGCAGAGTCGGTTACTGTACAACAAGATGCCGCGTCGCACAAAACGCGACGGTCCCGGCTTTGTGTACGCGCTGCATAACGACAGCTACAAAAAAACGGGCTGTTCAAAGTTGGGCAAACCGGACAAAACATGAATGCGTACGCATAAAGTCTGCAGTTGTACAACGTAGCTGCCCCCACGCCTTTTGACGTTGTTTACTACGTGGAAGTGCCGTCCCAGTTTTACGCAACGCGCGTGGCGCATTCGCTTTTGGAAACATTTCGCGTCAATCCAAGACGCGAATTCGGTTATCTTAACGATTACGTCAGAGGGGCGCGCGTTTTGCGAAATATTCTTCAAAAGGTGCGCTTGCTGTCCATGTGGCAGGTTCTTATCGCCGGCGTACGGACCGAAACGCGCACGCTATGCCTTGCACGCTCTGAGATTAAGCCTTAAGTTAGGTCTGACTTTAGCCTAAACTATTATCTAAACGGCGCGTTGTGTATTTCGTATTCAAACGTATTTGCTTCTTGCTCATAGTATTGCAATTTCACTAGAGCATATTTTTGTATTATCAGTGTATCATTACATACACCGTTACCCTTATATATTACGCTCCACCAAGGATTCGCCGCTTGGACATACCTTTTACATTCCCTCTGACGTACGGTAATCGCCGCTGAATTTTCGTCGTATTCGTTATTGGAACGATAACTTAATTTATCAATTATGGTTAACTCGCCGGTCTCCTTGTCAACGTGTAGGTGCAGCGCCAAATCGCTAAACCCAATATCATCGTAGCATGCCGTTTTCATTTGTTCGTCAACGCGATATATAATTTTAACTTTACCTACCGGCGTAAAAATAAAAGGAGCTGAAATTCTTTTATTACTGAAGGTCACTCTTCTTTCGTCAAATTTTATCATACCAGACTCGTCGCCGATAGTACAGGAGCCAAATATTTCCGACCTGGCGTTTTCTAGTTTAATTGTCGATTCAGGAGCATTTGTAACGTCAAACACGTAATTTCGTGCGATGCGTGAATAACGTCTTTTAATGCGTACGTCCGCATCAGACCTGTTTGTCGGTACGGTGAACGAATTATCACCGGTTAACTTAAGATAACTTGGTTCGTGCGCTTCCTGATACTTGGTACCCCGCCTGCACGCCTCTCACGGTTTCGCGGCGCTCACGTATCATCGTGCAGCACAATTCTACGACAGAATAAAGCAAGGTGCACATGATAACGTAACATTCTAAATTCTGCATTAGCTCGTCGTTATCGTCGCTTCCACGCACTCGGATAAAACGTACGTAATTGCTGCCCCATGGTGGCATGTTTAGCCTCGGTACATTCTGCAAATTTGGCTGATTTTCCAGGTTGAATTCGATGATGGCATCAATTTGTGCGAGTATATAGCGTGCTTCATCGCCAAATACGGTTTCAGTGATTGTTTTAATGTGCGAAAGCGTAATTTTCTGATTATTTAGTGCAAGATTAATTTTGTTCACGACAACTTTAACCGGGTAATCATTTTCATCGTGGACCGGGTTATTGGTGAAGCCTTCGGGGATTTCGTTTGTAAGCAACTTTACACATTCATAGGTTGGATCATTGCCTATTTTGGTAATGAGCGTTTTTAGTCATCTTTCCCAAAACTTTTTTAAATCCTTTCTCGATAATTTTGCCGGAACCGTATTGACGTTCATCAACATTTTGCTTGAGCGCGCGTTAGAACGCCGTTCAACAACGGTGTGCATATATACTGCTTTGTTGACTTTGTTGGTTGCGTTCCCTTTGACGCTGAGTGTTACGCGATGATCGCATATCAAAAGGATCGCGAAGTTGTTGCTCGCACGTGAGTTAGATTCGCGATTTAGAGTTCGGTTACGCCGTTCCGATGTTGTTTGTATCCCGCTAACAACATGGACACAAAATGGGCTACCTGTGTCGTCTGTAAATGCAAACCCGTATCCATCCATAATTCCGAGCGGGTATAATTTGTCGCAGTACTCCTCAAGATTATCCAGCGTGCTTGTGTATTTTTCTTTGTCGATACTAAGTTTGTTTGGTGATTCAGGCAAATGCTGCAAATGTACGTTCTAAAAGGCAAATTTGGGGCTTGTTTTTCGTACACTTTTATAATTGATTATTTATTCTTTGCACAAACAACACAAATCCCACACCTACCCACCTACCTATCGACGGTCGTTCTCAAATACTGTGCGACTGATTCGACGTGCGCGGTTCCCGCCACCACGGTCACGTTCTCGGTTTGAGCTGCCAGAACAGCACGGACGGTGTACGCGTCCACGAGGTCGATGGCGCCGTGACTTAGCCATTCCGCAAATATGCGTCCGCCGGGCCCGCCTCCTTCGTGCATACGTGATACATGAAAAACGACGAAGAACATCCACGTTAGCAAGCCATTCCAGGTGATGTTTCTTATACCACCAAGATCCATGCGGCATATCTGCGTGACTTTAAATTTATGTAGAATGCAAAAGACCTTACGCAAGTACTCCACCTGCGAGCACGCAACGACGAGTAAGCGCATAGAATCTCGACATCGCTGACCGGAGCTCGTGCGTAACTTCTCGCCTCGTTGACAGGCGTCTTTTCAGCGGGGTTGTGCGCTTTGAGCATTTCCACAAAGACGCATGGGCTCGAGAATTAACCCATCCCGTTTTCAGGATCAAGATTTCGCGTGTACGTCTCCAGCTGACTGAAACCCTTCACGAGTTGCTCCCTGAGCTGGCTTGTGTATTTACCTGGACGTGTGTATATGGACCTGCGAAAAGAAGATACGTGTGAGATTGACATCTTGCTTTGCCGCAACGGTAACACCAAATTCTGCGTACGTGGTGGAAAAGAAGTCATCCGATAGGACGATCTTCAGCACACACTCGAGCAGATCGTCCATGACTGTGCACATTTCGGTGTAAGCTTGTAGTGTATTTTTTATTTTATTTTTGGTCAAATCGCACCACGGCGTGGACCACTTTTTGACGGTTTAATCGTCGTATTTTAGAAGCACGTCCGATATCGCATATTCGTTAGCAGGCACGCGTCGTTTCTCGCGAGAAATTATTGGGTTGCAGCTGGCCATCAAGCAACTGATCGAGTCATGCGCTCCCGATATCAGGGAGGGACCCGGTCCCACGGGTCCTCTGGATCCTCTCACCGCGATTACAACATATCAAACGAATACTGCCGCTGGAAAAATCTTCGTGGGAAAAGCGGCTCGATCGAGAAGTTGGCACTATACTGATCAGAGATTGGCAAGACGTGAGTCCCATAGAAGTGGGCTTGTCGCGATGTTCATTCTACAGAGAGTACAGTGACTGATTATCGTGTCTCCACTATCTGGTAAAACGTATCGGTCGTGGACAGGAAACATGGATCTCCCCTCAGGGCTTTGCAACGTCGACCGCTGCAGAGATCCTGTATCGCGCTTCCCCACTGCTGGCAGAGATTCTGAGCGTGCGCCTTTTCCCCTTGTGAATAGTTTTTTGGCCTTAGGATTCTTGCGATCCCCTTTGTCACCAGTGCTGTCCTTTGCTCTTTTTCTCCCTGTGGATTTAGGCTCTAAAGCCACGAAGGATGAGGTGGTGGCTGGTGTCACTGGGTCTATGCCTCCTGACTCTGCTGGAGACGCGCAATTTTGTACCATAATTTCTGAGTATTGTTTCTTCGAGAGAGGATTGGTGAAAGATTGTGGCTTGCTTGTTAGCACTGTGACACTTTTATCAAGCTGCTTCTCTTTGCGTGTTTCTCGGAGATTTTTGCGCCTCTGTGTTCTCGCACTGGGGCCCTTAGTATCCTTGTCCCCATGATGCGTTGCGCGCTCAGATTTTTGACTTTCCTTATTCGAGATTAGAGCTCGTTTCGCTGTGGCTACCGTGGCTCGCGCCTTGGTATCCAACAGCTCAACAGCTTCGAGCAGATTCTTCGTGATAACCTGTGAGTCAGTGAGCTGTGAAAAGGATTGCGAACCAGCTGCCCCCTGCGAAAGCGCGGTAAAGTTCCCTTTTGCCAAACTCAACATGCGAAGCGCTGCTGTGGCACTACTCACAACCTGTCGTAGGTGGATCTCCACACTTGCTAGAAGCGGATCAGACGGCTGTTTTTTACGACCAGATTTTTGAGCCATACTGAACTCTGCTCGTCTCAAAACGCGTATCAAAATACTCCTGTGAAATGCAGTAATAAAACCATACGAACGAAAAAATTGCCACTCATTATCATAAAATTATCGCAATAATAAAACAATAAAGGCGACTGTGAATTTTTCGGAGAGGTGCATGCGTTAGCCGGTCGGCGGAAAGTGTGTGCTGCTCGATACAACTAAATGGTCGCGGATCGATATTTGTGTGTTAGATTCTTGATAGTAGCCGACGATCGTATACACGCAGCCTTGTATGCCCCGCCCACACCGGGGAAGGCGTTGCATGTGTGTTTGTGTGTGTGGTGTCCTACTCGTACACACATACGTTGAGGTTTGAGAGTACTATCGGATGCCTTTGTTGAACGGCACAAGCAAGTTTCGACCGACTATTTTGTATATCGCCCTCCCTACATCCATGCAAACATGACTAGAAATAAACACGAATCTCACCATGAACATGAACTCAATGAACATCAAATTTCAGTTCAGTGAGTCTTAGATTCGAAACGAGTGGGTTGCACATTTACTACTTGGATTTTGTTGATCCACCAAATTGTCAGATCATTTAACACAAATATCGAATAATAATAAACAGTTTACCTGGTTGTGTTGGCTGCAACATGCCTTTATCAGGTGCAGATGCGATATATGATACAAATTTATCAAGATAAAAAAATAAACAAGCTTGCGATGCACAAAACTATGTATCACTCAAGAGTCGCGTGCAGCTTTAGTTGGCATAATGCGCATCTCCAATGACCTGGATGCGTTCCAACAGTAGGTCTATGTCGGCAATGCTGGTACCAAAGCACGAGGGGAACACTATGCGGAAAAAATTGGGCAACCCCATCAGCGGTTGGAAGCCAATCATGGCCAATCCTTCCTTTTGCATCACTGCCTTCAGCGCAGGTGCTGCAGCGTGTAGCACTTCCCAGTCCTCCGCGCTGTATGCGGCCGGGTCCCCGGAGCCGTGCAGCGCAGGCGGTACATACCAGAAGCACACATTGGCGTAGTTGCGCGGCATGGCAAGCCTGAAAGCGCCCTCAGAGCCCGCAATGCGGGACTCAAAGTGGGCCGCGAGCTTGATGGCGTGATCCACACGTTTGGCCCACCCAGCATCCCCCACCGCCTTCCATGCCAACCACAGCTTGAAGGCATCAGCTCGGCGCCCGCACTGAATCGTTTTATCTCCCATATCATACTCACCGTACAACTTATCAGGCTGGAACAGACATGCTGCACGGGTCGCATTGCATTCCTGCATCGGCACAGCACTTCCATGACTTACCCACCTCCCCGACTCCAGGGGGAAATCAACGCAGCTTATGGCGCAAAGGCCAGTTTGTTTCACCCTCGACTTCACTTGCATCGCTTCGCCCCTCGCACGCGATGAGATGGAATGTGCCCTCTTCCAAAACGAAATGACAGTGCACAGGTGGCCAAACAAGCATGTCCACCACTTTCGATGCAATTGCTGCCACAAAATCCGATGGTTCGCTTACAGCATGCTGCAACTATTCTCTGTCTCAATCCAACCCTGATCCAGTGACCACATTTCACATCGACGGCACAGCCGACCGCAAGTCCTTCGAGGTGCTTGCCTGGGCCCCGCCTGCAAGCTATTATTGCATAAGCAGCTGCGCAGCGAATATGCCAAGCTGAAGAGAATCGGGCTTGGAAAAACGGTGCAGTGAATAGCCATCATATTCATAACCTAAGGCCCTCAAGCAAAGATGCATGGCAAGGGACCTTGAGAGCCCCTAGGTGCAGCGACATGGCGGGGGACCTTGAGAGCCCCTAGGTGCAGTGACATGGTAGGGCAGCCGCTATTCACCCAGGACATTAAGTACGTTGAGGGACCCCAGGCGTGTGGCGGCAAGTGTTGCGCACCTTGAGAGCACCGAGGTGCGCGGTGATGAACGCAGAGCACTGCAGCGGCATCCCCATGAGCTTGTGGGCATTCCACGCCACCGAGTCGGCCCGCGCACTGCCGCCCATCAGCTCGATGCGTGCAGTGGGTGAAAGCAGCGCGGCGCCGCCCCACGCCCCATCCACGTGGAGCCAAGCATGCTCAGCCTCTGCCTCGTTCGCGAGGGCCTCAAAGGGGTCGAACGCGCCGGTGACGGTGGTTCCCGCGGTGGCCCCCACAAAGAACGGGATCTTGCCCGAGACTCGCGCCTTCTGAGTGCAGCGCCAAGGCAGGCCCGAGGAATCAAAACACACCTGCAGAGTCAAGGTAAGTCCATGCAAGGGTGGGAAATATCTGCAGCCCCCGAGCTCCCTAAAGCGCACAAGCCTTGTACCACCTTCACGCCGCCAACCCGCGCACCACCTTCACGCCGCCAACCCGCGCACCACCTTCACGCCGCCAACCCGCGCACCACCTTCACGCGGGCGACCCATCGACCGCCTACTTGCCACCATGCACCATTCCAACCACACCACCCCGTGCAACACCTCCACCCCGCCACACCGGGCACTACCTCCAGGCCATCATGCACTACCTCACCGCCACCACTCCGGGCTACACCTCCAAGTTGCCGATTCGTGCATCACCTCTATGCCACCATCTGCAGAACCATCAATGACCAAACATTTACCAGAGTTACAAAACTCGAGGGCGCCTCCTGCTGTGATGAAGAGGGATACGTGCGGCGCGCCTGCATCGCTGAGCGCAGCGCGTCGGGTTTCATGGCGCCGGCCGCATCGCAGGCCACCGCAACCAAGTTGTCACTTCCGAGCCCCATGAGCATGGCAGCCTTCTTATAGGAGTAGTGTGCGTGCTCCGAGGTGAAAGCGACCAGCTGCGGCCCTGCGACAAACAAGAGCACGTCTGGACGCTGCGGCACTGTTGCACACAGCAGAACTTCTCCGAAGCTACGACCCTACTGCAAACAAGAGCACGTCTGGACGCTGCGGGACTGTTGCACACAGCAGAACTTCTCCGAAGCTACGACCCTACTGCAAACAAGAGCACGTCTGGACGCCTAAGCGCCAGGCAAAGCGTCCGCGTGCCTCAACGACACACTCGTGATAGTCCTGGTGGGTCTTCCGTCAGATTCTTCCGGTCTACGCGTTGGGACGCTGCGTACCACCCATCATGCCGCGAGTGTTGGCCTTGGAGTCGGCGCGGTGACGCGCGAGGTGCATGGCATAGGTGTTGGCGATGGACCCGCCGGGAACAAATAGGCCGTCCGACGCCGCCTGGAAGCGGCCTCCGATGACACGCGCCAACTTTTGTAGCACCTGTGTGGTCGGAATTCAGGGGAGTAAGTGAAGCGAGCTTCCTTTCAGCGCGATCAAGGGAGCCATGCGAGCAGGAAAACTGGTATCCCACGACAAGCTCAGCGCGCAAGGCGCGTGTAGTTGCAGCACACCTTCTGCTCGACCATGGTGAACACTGGAGCGACTTCATAGGTGTGCACGTTTGTGTTGGCAGCAACCACTGCCCAGTCCGCAGCAACGCCGGCTCGATCGGCGCCAGCATACAACTGATTGAGGAAGAAAGGGTGCGAAGTCCGAACACAGAGATCCAAGGTGGTTTCCAAAGCCGTGAGTAGCTCTGGTCCACTTGCAGGCCCTTCGCCATCGCGCAGCTCCAGGGGAACGCCGACCGCAGCGAACTCGCTCGCCATGCTGTCAGGAGAGCTGAGCTTTACCACGGGGGCCGAAACGTCATTCGACGACGTCAGGTACTTTACCTGCAAAGCACAACCCATCCCAACAGCAGGCTTACACCGACTGGTGTGCTGACACCCTCCGCATGCGTGCGGTGGGACCGTGTATGGCGGAGCACCCGGCACCGGGGGTCGTGCCAGGGGCGGAAGGTGCGCCCGCGGAGGAGAACGATGAGGAGCTCGGTGGACCCCCCGCGGTGGAAGCTACGGAGGCCGGTGCACCAGCGGCTGCGCATTCCCCTAGGGCTAGTAGACAGCATGACCTAACAGCATTTCTGGATGGTCGCCGAATTATTCAAGTCGACGTGAGGAGAAGAGACGAAACCAACAGAGGAGAAAAGGCGACGGCAAAAGGCCTCCGGTTCGCTTTGCCGCGGATATAGCACTGAGGGCGGCGAAAGAGGTGGGAGATAGTACCAGTGTGTCCGCCGTATCCCGAAGAAGTTTCTCCGTCTCCAAGGGATCTGAGGTAGCGGTGGCGTATCGGTCTCCGGAGTCGTGGTCAACAGAACGCGCTGCGAGGGTTGAGGGTACAACCCCCATACTTGATACCGCAAGGAGCGATGACCGATGGAAGCTCCTCGAAGTGTTCTCCTCACAGCACCTGGGGTGAATAACACGTTATGGAGCTGGTCCACAGTGGCGCAATCCCGCCGACAAGTTTGTGGAAACATATTAAAAAACCTCAATCGGATGGAAAGCCTTTGAACGGAGGAGGACCTCGCATCTTTTCGGGAGAGGAGAAGGTTCTTGAGGCGTCTCTCCTGTCGTCCTATGTCCGTTCGGCTTCGGGTGTCCGTGTCCTGCCGGGATGTGCCGGGATGCCGTTCCGAGAGGCCGTTCCGAGAGAGATCTAACGGTCAAAAGTCGATTCGTCCATGCGCTGCCGATCCTTGGCATTCTCCCAAATTCGGCGATGACGCGTCATCAGGAAGCACGATCGTTTCTGAACCCGGATCGACACTTCAACGTTGATCAGAAGTGGTATCGCTGGTGTAAAACTAGCAAATTCGTGTTGAAAACACTCATTTTCCCTGCCTGCTGACGAGTCTACGCTTTTCCCCTGTGTTTTTGTGTATTTTTTCTTTCTCAATAATAATAATAATAAAACAAAAAGTCCTGAGCGTGCAGTATCCCTGCAAAGCGGGCTAGTGAAAACACCAGGGGCTACTCCCTCTGCTATAGCGCGCCCACAAAGGGGCTCAGCCCGCTTTTCAACAGGGTGACATCTAGAGAAAAAGCTAAGTGCTAGGCAAAAAACTCTAGAAGATGGAGAAGCAGCCATGGGCCGGGTGAGTGGAGGGGTGGCTGAATCTGAGCGGTGGGGAGGAAGTCGAAGAATTAAAGGGGTTTGGAGACGTTGGGGAAGGTGGCCGGGGTGGGCGGGGGAGAAGGGGGGGTGGCAGGGGGAGGGAGGGGGGGGACAGCCCCTCCTGGGGTCTCGTTGGGAGCCGGGAGTTGCTGCTCCGGCTCCCAACCCATCTTACATTGCAAGACTTTTGAAAATTATTGCAAGAGGGTTTGAAGAAAATCGTTTGACGGTTGCACGGCTTCTGTTTCTGTCATGGTTTCATTGCTCGAGATGTCAATTGTATGTGGGTCAGTGTTTAAGGTGGTGGTGGTGTTTAACAGAAACACATCTCGCCTAATTTTGGTATGTTGCCTACAAATTCTTGAAAGTTTTTTAAGGAGTGGTTTAATCTTTCCACGGGGAACACCTATCGTGTTGAGGACAGTACCAAAAAGAGGAGGGAAGTATCCCATGAGTGTAAGAACTTTGGGTCATTTCACGGTGCTTATGAAGGGCTTGGAATTTGCATTGGTGATTGTCGTGTCGTGGTGACCACCATAATAGGGCTCAACATCACTCTGATGATAAGGAGGGTCTTGAGTGGGCCATGGGCAAAGCGAAGAGGGAAGTACCTTGTCGCTTTCGTTCAAAACTTCATTCCAAATATCAGAGCTGACTCCTGTGTATTCTAGCCTCTTCTTCGTGACTCTGGACTTGGGAAGGACGTTAAGGAACCATCTGGCAATCTTTTTCTGTGTAGGCCTCCAGTCAAAGGCTGGTTGGGTATCACTGGGTGCACTGTCTCTAGCTATGATAACTGCTGGATGTGACACACCGTGTGTCACTTCCTATTATCTGTACTAGTACTCGGTACAGTACGGGTGTCACAGGTTTAGGGTTTCCGGCATAAAGCCGAGACTATCTGATGTTTATTTTACACTCTTGAAAACCGAAAGTGAAAGCATTCTGACCGTAGCACAATATATAGTCATAGCTATACATCTCACAATAACATCCGAAAAGTCATCCTTATAGCATCCACCACCTGGAAGAACGTAGGGGTCATCACCCGTCCAATAGCCATGTGGGATAAATGGGATAGTGTTATGCGGGAATCTGAAAACAAGTTTAAAGCCTTTATCGAACATCTCAATCATGATTTTCTAATTTCGCTGCGTAGGTCCACCCGGGGTGCGGGCGAGCACCGCAAGATCGGCCGATGCGAATTTGGCCCGGGAGTTGCTTTTGTCTTTGATGCGACTACTTCTCCGCCAGCCACGACGGGTGTGCCCTCCTTGCCGAGTTCCTCTACTTGCGAAGTGCTTCCTCTTAACTTTTGCTTTGAATGAATTCTCCGTTGCGCGTGCGCGTTGCTCCGACTTCGGAGCCTCCTTGGAATGGCGTATGTGCTCCTCCTTTTTCGAGAATTGTCTTGTGGGGCGTTGTCGACCGCAATTGAGACGTCCGTCCTCACCGCCTTCGGAGAGATTAGAACGTTGTCTAGATAGCCTCTTTAACGAGGGACTCTTTTATGCAACCCCAATGGTGGAGGTTGCTCCTGCGGTTCAGCCTGCGGACCCGATGGAATCTCGGCAGAACCGGACGTGGGCCGGTGATACGGCTGTAGATACAAGCGCCGTGAATATATTATCAATATACAATGAAACACTGCAAAGTTGGACAGCAATGCAGGTGAACGGATGAGCGGGTTTGTGAGTGCAGTCTCTGTAAGAGGATCTGCTGAAGCACAACTCTTCCTCACTTTTATACCTACGTCACCCATCATCTTAGATGGTACCGCCATTGGGTTGTGAACCCGAGACGTAGGTTGAACGACCAGCATGGTAATAACGACTAGTTCGTTCATGCTGCACATGCGAGTTCCGCGCATGCTGGAAGCTAAAGATGGTTCTTGGTTTGTTTCCAAGATGTATATTTGCTTTGCCATCTTCGAGTTCAATCATACGAACTCTCGATGACAGGGATGCCTGATGATATGACATAATCATCTGGCGACATGTACAGTCATCGTCGACCGTACTGACGACTGTCATAAATGTATGACGCGACTCGACCTGTACAGTCATGATCGACCATACTGTCGACTGTCATAATAATGTATGACATGACATGACTTGGATGACAGGTATGACACGTATGACATGTATGACACATATGTCATCGGTCATAACCCTGACAGATCTCCCCTCTTAAGAGAGTTGTGACCTCACAACGGGCATACCTTTGTATATGTCTTTGATGTCTTTGTTGTTGTCGCTTCTTGCTGGTACCAGTCTTCTTACACCTATTTGAGGCGTCCCTCATGGTTTTTTTAGGTTATTGGGGGGAACTGAGTCCACTTTAGTCCCTCACCTTAGGCATTTAGCCATACAGTCCTTAGGATGTAGCCCACCTTTCCGGAAATCGTATCGTTGAGTGACGTTCCAAGGTTCAATGAAGAGCGTTTTCGCGATACAATCCTACACTGGATTACTGATTGATCCACACGTTATCATGTATGTGCTAGACGATTCAAAGCATCCGAAGTCTACGTTACGGATTATTTGCGCTAGCCGTCGTCGCCTTTGCGCGATCGATGATCCCACGATTATAACGAATTATATTCGAACAATTCTCGGCCTAAAATAGTGCACCCAACTCTTCCTCCCTCCTTAAGCTACTTTGGAGGATCTTAGGCGGTGATGGGGAGCCCGATTTCGATAATAAACGAACAAAGGGGCTTGTTTTAATGCAAACGGAGC
Source organism: Cymbomonas tetramitiformis (assembly GCA_001247695.2). Taxonomy (NCBI): domain Eukaryota; kingdom Viridiplantae; phylum Chlorophyta; class Pyramimonadophyceae; order Pyramimonadales; family Pyramimonadaceae; genus Cymbomonas; species Cymbomonas tetramitiformis. Next base: position 32,723 of record LGRX02029580.1, read on the forward strand.
GGCCCTGCTTAACGGAATTGGACTTATAATCCTTAACCAGTCTGCTCAACTCCTCAATATTTTTGTCCAGTACGCACGCTTTGACGAACATCTATCGCGATGAGTGAGAATGAATTCGCCACGTACTAATGTGAAATTTATTTAGTCATGTTTGTCAAGCACAACTTAGGATCACAACTCCTTCTACCTCAGTCATTATTTCCAGTAGCTTTGGATGACTGGCCAAGAATCCGATGACAAACCACGGTTTTGGCAAAGGTAGCATTTAGCAGTTTTTTATTTATCCACAGATATGATATCTCGCATGTGTGCGTATCTGTGCAAGGGTATGATTTTGAACAAGGCTCACTACACCTTTAGCAAGGAAGGATCAATTCACGCTTCAATGCAACATAATGATAAACATTAAGAGCAAGGTTATATAGATGATCGACATGTATTAGTATATATTACAAGAAGTAAGGGCATAAGGCTTAATATAATGTTTAGCCTTCATAGGCAGCTATAATGCCTGCTGCATTGGTCAACTCTGTGGCTTTGACCCAGGTGTCATGCTCAGGACCGTAGCCTGCATATCGTACTAAATAGTATTTGACACCTCTAGTGAACTTATCCGAGAGTATATGTGATATCTCAAACAGTGGTTGCCCTTCTTCGGTGATCATCTGTGGCAGAGGCAAAGGTGCTTGGATCGAGTCATTGTACAGTTCTAATCTGGATACAGGCTGTACCGGATGAATACGGATATCAAGATTTCCGAAATCTAACTCGTATGCACGTCCATGGCTAAGCACTTTGGAAATAGTGAACGGTCCAATATATGGCTGCTTAAAGTGTCTGCCTGCCTCTGTCAAACCAGTCCATTGAATAAACTCGGTCCGTAAAAGAACTTTCTGCCCGACTGCGAACTGCTTAGGCATATGAGTCTTATTGAATCTGGCTTGGCTAATTTCTGCTGCTCGGAAAATGTTGTCTACCGCGTTGGCATGAACAGCCGAGTACTGGTCAAAATGATCTCGAATAGCTTCTTGTATTGGAACAGGAGCTTCTGGCGGGATAGTAATAACCAGATCATGAGGCGAGAGTGGTTGCGCCATCGAGTCGAGATAAAATGGTGAATAACCAGTTGATGCAGAAACGGTATTGTTAATTGCAAACTCCACCAGAGGCAACTTGTCCTCCCACGAATTGGGTGAAGTATCATTGCAACAACACCTGAAAATGAAAATGCTACTAATCAGTTTGTAAACCAGAGGATGGTGAAATCAAATCATGAATCAACAATCTGAAATTTACCTGAGGATGTCCTCGATGAAGGCATGGCTTCTCTCATTGGCAGCATTCGACTGTGGATGGTGTGACGATGTCATGGACAATCTCGTACCAGTAGATTTCCACAGTGTTTGCCAGAATGTAGAGGTGAATCTGGTGTCTCGATCTGAGATAATGTTCCTCGGAAGACCACGGAGCTTGAAGATATGCTGCATATATATAGAAGCAGTATGCTGAGCTGTCCAGGTCATGCTGAAGGGAATGAGATGACAACGATGGGAGAATTGGCACATTACCACAAATATACTGTCGTGCCCATTAGTGGTGATAGGCAGATCAGTGATCCAATCAAGAGATACATCAAGCCATTTTGTCTTAGGCACGGAATATCGTATGTGTGCCTGACCATAAGGCTTGTGTCGCCTCATTTTCTGACAAACGGGGCACTCCCGAATGTACTTGATAGCTGCCGTTGTCATTCCTGGCCAATAATACCGGCTACGCAGAAGATGAAGCATGCGATTTTTGCCTACATGACCAGAAATAGTGGCTGAGTGGCACTCATGAAGAAGAATGTGGCGAAGTTGTGTGATCTCACCGTCATCTGTGGGGACTTTAGTTGTTGGTGGAATGTACAGCTGTCTGCCATATATGGTCTTACGATAGATCAACCCCTGAATGAGCTCGAAGCTGTAGCTGCTGACTGACTGTGATGAAGTCGATGATGTCGGCTTAGCCAAAATAGTCTGTGCAAATGTGTCACGATCATATTCGGATATAATGATGTCGTGTAGCTGATGAGCTGATGACGAAGATATAAGAGCAATGAATGTAGGATCTGCGGATGGAATGACTTCACTGATGTCCATGTGTTGAAGACAATCAGTAAGTTCAAAAAGTGTAGAGATACGCGTGAGTGCGTCTGCAACCTTATTCTTCTCGCCAGCAATGTGCTCTATACGGAAGTTGTACTCGGAGAGTTCGTCCAACCACCGTGCCTGTTTGGGGCTCAGTGTGGATTTGGTCTGGAAATAAACCAGTGGCTGATGATCTGAGCGTACAATAGTCTCAGGAGCTCCCAACAAGATGTGGCGAAAGAATCGGAAGCCTTCCACAATGGCAAATAGCTCGATCTCAGGAATAGGCCAACGTCTCTGTGTATCGGATAGAGTGACGCTATGATAGCCACATGGCTTCATACCTTTTCCTTGATCCTGGAGTAATACTTGGCCAACGTGTGTGCCTGATCCATCGACCTCCAAAATAGATGGCAGTTTCTAATCTGGAAGTTGTAATACTGGAGCGTTACAGATGGCACTTTTGAGGTTATCAAATGCCTGCTGCTGCTCAGTTTCCCAGACAAACTCTGCATTATCTTTAAGGAGACGATTGAGAGGTTCAGCAACTTTGGAGAACTTTGGTATGAATCTCCTAAATTGACCAACCATGCCCAAGAATGACCGAAGGGATGACTTGCCATCTTTAGCCATACGGCGTAGAGGCTGTTTTCCAACGGTAGGACCATAAGACACTGGAGGCTGAATTGCCATGACTGCTCTGATCCTGTCTTCGATGATGGATAGGCCTGCTTCAGATATATGATGTCCGATAAAATCTATAGATTTAACGAACAACTCCACCTTGGAAGGCCTAATGAAGAACTGGTGATCTCTACAACGCTGGAGGAACTGTCGAACATGCTTCACATGACTGTCAAAATCTGGACTGTATACGATAGTGTCGTCCATGAATATGACAAGGAACTGGTCGATGAAGTCGAAAAATGCCCGATTTTCTACACGAAGTGCTGTTGCAGGAGCATTGGTCAATCCGAAAGGCATAACTGTCCATTCATAAGAACCGTATCTGGTGCGAATAGCAGTTTTATGTATATCATCCGGATGAATGGGGATTTGGTGAAAGAACTGGTTGAAATCAAATCTACTGAACCATCTTGATCCCTTCAGCTGCTCTAGTAGAGTGTCATGTGGTGGTAGTGGATACGTGTCCTTGATGGTGATGTTATTCAGGGCACGATAATCACAACACATCCTCCACTTTACCCCTGGCTTAGGAGCGAAAATGATTGGGCATCCATATGGTGATGATGATGGACGAAGGATACCCAACTCGACATATTTGATGATTTGCCGTTTGAGTTCCTCCATCATGGGTGCTGGAATGGTGCGTACTGGCTGTGAAGGAGGCTTATGTCCAGGTTCGATGTCGATTCTATGATATCCACCTTCAAACCGCTTTGGCCTATGACCAGCCGGAAGATCCTCTTGGAAAACGTCTGAAAAGTCTTCTCTCACTTGATCACGTGCTGCTGTGACCTCGGGGTCTTCCATTGTGGTGTCTGAGTCTGATGCTGCAAAGACCAATTCACCATCGACCTCGGAGAGGAAAAAGAGATATGCTACGGCTTCTTCAGCCGAACCATTGGATCGAATGCGACGGAGATGTTTCCTCATAGTGGTGGCACTGACCAATTCCATTTCAGGAAGGCCATCTGAGTCTGGAGTCTGCTCAACTCTGGACAATACTGTGCGAATACTGGAGCCTGATGAATGCTTCCTAGTGATCGTCAGATTTTGGTCTGAAAGTCAATATGTGGATTCCTCCTCTCCAACCAATCTTGACCCAGAATGACAGTGAATGGTTTCATGTCAATGATGTAGAGATCTACTGAATCCTTATACTTGCCCAGCGTGAATGTAGCATTGGGAAGATAGGATGTGCAG